>CM066313.1:28100276-28177776 GCA_033807775.1 Saussurea involucrata
AGAGCTTAAACATTTCTGATTGTAAGTATCTTCTGAACTCAATTTGAGATTGTTTGAAAGAAAAACGACTTTCAAGCATGAAAACTATTTTCTTAAATGTTCAAACCACTTCTCTAATTCAAACAGATTTTATAATTTTAGAAGTGTGATTTTAAATGTTTTTCATATATATATATATATATATATATATACATATATAAATCTCGGATTATCGTTACATCATTATTTCTGACCGTGTGTTTCCAAAGATTAATACTTGCGTATTATCTTTTCTAGATACTTTTAAGTATTCATACACACCGGTTCAGCTTCATATTGACTTTGTTATTACCATGTCTCAAAATGAAATAATTTTTCGATGGTAATACTCTCGTTTGTATTTTAAATTTTGTTGAGCATCATATTCTTTCAGCGTAAGAACTTAAACGTTTCATTCAAAGATTGTTTATATTTGTTCATATAAACAAATTTCAATTCTTTGATACCCTAATCCTTACATGATTATCTTTCATATTTGATCTGGTTGATACATTGTCAGATTCTCAAACAAGTCTTTCGAATTCATTTCATTCTTTCAATATTATTGTTTTGAGAAATCTTCAAAGTTCAAATGCTCAAATATTTCATGATATTATTAAGGAGCATACATTCTGATGACAATGTCACTCAAATATTGAGATTTACAATTGTTCAAGTTAAACTGTTGAACAACACATCAATTTTAGGACAAAATTTCATGGGGATCAGTGTGAGATATTAAAGAACTTCTATGGATCCACGTTAACTAGTGTTTCCTACCCAAGAAGTTATCCTTGAGTGATTGTGGGGGTGAGGGGTCGAAATCAAAGAGTGGGGGAGATAACTCATACGGTTGAGTAATCTCATTGTGCTGAGGTAAAATGTAAATGAGAGTTTGGTTAGAAGTGAGCGAATTAAAAACAGAAAGAGGGTGTGTGAACAGAGTTAAAAGAATAAGATAACTCTACACCAACCACTTTCTGAGCCGGGCAACCACATTACTGATTGGTTCACATTCTTTGGTGACCATCATTGAAACAGGCAATTTGCCCATGCCAACTCTTGCTTTAGCCCCACCAGCTACTCATTTCTTTCTCAACAAAGAAATGTTTCAATTTCCTTGGGGACGCAACATATTATCTATCTAATCTTCACTCGGAAGGTTTAGATATTGAAAAAGAAGGAAGTCTGCCCCACCTTCGCACTTCAATCACGCACATTGAGTCCGTGGAAAACTTGTTGCTGTCTCAACAGTTTACACAGTTTGAGCCTAAAAATCAAGCATAAGTTCAATCATTTCTACACTTTCACGTACACACAAGGAATATGTTTTCTTGTCATAACGTTCATATAAATTCCTTAGTGTTTTTCGATGATTGAATGGAAGCCCTGGAGGAGTGAACATCAAAAAGCTCCTTTCCAAAGTGCATTCGTTGTACTAAGTGGCTCCGTGCAACTTACATGCATTTTAACTGATTCATCTGTTGTTTCAGGGTTACCACATTACTATTATCTGAATTTGAAAAGATTCGAATAAACATTTTGGAATTGAAGGATATACAGATCAAAATATTGGTATATTCAAAGACTGCTGAAATTGATATTAAAGTTTTGATGATCATGATGCTCACAATCATCAAAAAGGGGGAGAACTTATGAAAGTTTCAATTTCAATTTCAAGATAAAGAAAAGTTTTTGTTAAAGTCAAGAAGCTCAAGATAACAAGTGAAGATGTTTTCGAGATGATTCGAGAAAGTTTAATGTTCAAAGTTTGTTATTGTTCAAATGATGAGGATACACAGTTCAAGATATTCAAAGCTACAAAGATTCAAAGTTGTTCAAAAATGTTTTCAAAGCTCAAACCTAGTTAAAGCTCAAAGACCTGTTCAGATTCAAAGACTGAAGATATTTATCAAAGATGCAAAGATCAATGCTATAGTGATTCAAAGATCAGTCTTGCAATGATTCGAAGAGATATAGATTTTGTTTAAAGACTTTGACCAACACTACAAAGATTTGAAGTTTGTGTTTCGATACTTTGATGACTATTTGTTTTTGAAGATCCAGATGAAGATTAAAGCAGTCAAATTGAATTTCTGAAGACAACGATTATTTGAAGATTCTTCAGAGTTATTTTCGAAGGTTGATCTTCCTTCAGAGCGAAGAGGGAGACTGTTCAAAGTGTTGAATAGCTAAAGTGTTAAAGATCTGAAGATTACAAAGAGCTGAAGACTGCCGTCATAAATTTTTTAAATCTTGAATCCATAGGGGGAGATTGTTAGAGAAAAAATGTATTCAAGATTTATGTATAATTGTAAAGAGTCAAAGTCATTGTAAAAGTCAAAGTAAAAGGTCTTTAGAGTCAAAGTCAATGTATTGAGTGAAATAGTCAAGGAATATATAAAGAGATGTTGTAAGGGAGTTTAGAGAGGGATTGCATACGTGAGATCAGTGTGTGTAATGAGAGGGATAACTTTCTAGAGAGAGAGAAAGTCTAGAGAGAGAAACTAGATCTCATTCTCATCTTTGTATTTCTCTCTCAATCTATTGAAGATCTCATGGATTTTATCATTGTTACTTGATTAGATTGGACTCACAATAGAGATTTCATTGGAGATGTTTTAGAGAGTAAAATAGAGATAGAGTGTAAAATACAGGGTTCATTGGAGATGGTCTTAGGATGTGTATAATCAGGAGGTGAAAGGTATACAAATCGTTTCTCAACAGACAAAGCAACTTGAAAATCATTAAAGGCAGCCCATCTCAATGCTCTAAACATACCTTCCATCACATCAGCCATATAAGTCATAAAAATCATGGATTTAGTCATATAAGTCATAGAAATCATGGAATGAGAGATTTTGAAAGTCTGCGTCTGAGAAATAAAAAATCTGACCGTCTTCCCTGATCACCTCAACTCCAATATAATCATGCTTCTTGAAACTCTTGATAAATAACTCTCTGATAGAGCTAATTTTGTACTTTGAGTATATAGACCCTCTTGATTTTCGCATCTTGTTAATTAGAGCTTCATTGAACAATTTTTGTGATGCATATGTATCATGGAAAGTATCTATGTAAGTTGTTCTGGTACTTCTGTAAAAATTTGGAAACTTAAACTCCAAGAACCAATCTGTTAATGCTACTTTTGTTATGTCGTAATCAAGTTTCCCTTTAATATTGCTTGTATGCTTTGTAAGTCAATGTGTTGACTTTGTATGGAGCTATAAATAGTTCTTTCCTTCTTGTTCCTTGTAATCACTTGTAACCTTTGAGACTATTGAATATACTTGTGACTTTGGTGCTCTCTCTCTAGAATATTACTTTGATTAGATAATATCTTGATATTCTTGGGATCACAATTGCTATCAGAGCCTAATCAAAGAAAAATCAGAAGATTTGATACTGAATTTGAGATCAATTTGGTCGAATTTGAAGAAATTTTTAGAGTTTTTGCAAGATATTTCAAGAACACTGTTGTGGAACTCGAATTTCTTCAAATTAGGGGATTTAGGACTGAATTTTGGGTGGATTAGATTCGATTTGTGGTATAGAACGTTTCTTGTTTAGGTTTCTAAACCCAATTCACAACAATTCATGTGAATTTTTGGGATTTGGAGGACTTTGTTCGAAAACTTGAACTTACTGTGATCAGATCGAAATACCGAATTTAGGGGTTTTTAGTTGAAATCATCAACTAGAAACTTGTTCAGAATCAAATTCTGAGCAACCCTGCAAAGTTTCATTTCCAAATTTAGAGGTTTGTGCAAGTTATGGTAGAAATTCAAAATTAAGTTCGACTTATCGCAAGATCTTCAGTTGTCGCAAGTTCATACTCAGTTGTCATAAGACTCATCAAAATTGTCGCAGGGTTCTTAAGGGTTTCTGAAATTTTCTAAGGACGAAACTCGCAACTCGAAGGTTGTGACAACTGAAATTGTCGCAAGAAGGCGTTTGCGACAACCAGCTTATCGTAAGCTGTGGTTTGCGACAACGACACTTATCGTAAATAGGCATTTGCGACAAGTGACTTATCTCAAGTAGGCATTTGCGATAAGTAGACTTATCGTAAGGAGCTGTTTGCGACAAGTGAGAATTTATTGCGTGGTTTGCGACAAGTTGTGAATGAGTGTGTTTTTCACTTAGTGTCTTGCGTTAAGTGTGCTCTGTTTGACACGTTTTTGACCAAGTTCAGTATCTTTCTAATTCTTTGATAAATATCGTTATCAAGATGACTACAAAAGATATTCTTGCTCTTGGAACTGATGTAAAAGCTCCTGTTCTATTTGTGGGTGAATGTGACCAGTGGAGAGATAGGTTCCTAGACTTCATTGAGAGACACAAAAATGGAGAGAACATTAAGAAGTCATTGGAAGAAGGTCCGATGAAAAGGCATATGTAGAAAGTTCCTGCTGTACAAGAAGAAGGGATTGTAGAACATGATGATTTCAAACCTTTTGATAAGTACAGTGCATAAAAAAAGATAGATTTGAGGGTGATAAGATTGCAAGATCATTTCTCATCATGGGTATTACAAATGATGTCTACAACAATATTGATAGCTATAAGGATAATGCAAAGAGCATGTGGGATCAGTTGGAAAAGATGATGATGGGTTCCAAGATAGGCAATCAAATGAAGATGGCTATCTGTATCAATAGATATGAAGAGTTTAAGGCTAAGGATGATGAAAACTTAGAACATACATATGCCAAATTTGTTACCTTGTTGAATGAACTGATCAAGATAAGATCAACAAGCCTGTGATTGAGAATAATGTGAAATTTCTAAGTATTCTTCAGCTAGAATGGAAGAAAGTAAGTAGAAGGATGAAGCAGAATCAAATGTTGCCAGTTATGCCACTTTATGAGCTATATGAAACTCTTAGGAAAGATGAAGATGAAGTTGAAGAGATAAAGGAGAAAAAGAAGAAAAAGAATCCCGATGCTGATCCAATAACTTTAGTTTTTGACAAGAAAGAGAAAAGTTTCCCGAGTAACCGATCTGGAAGTTCAAGAAAGGATTTAAGTGATGATGAATGTGAGGTTGGTGGTAATATTTCTGATGATGGTGAGGAACTTGAACAATCAATGATCCTTCTTACTATACACTTTCAGAAAAAGTATTATAAGAAGACTGGTTCTTTATTCTTCTGGGTCAAGGAACTTTGAACATAAAGATCGGGTTGAGGGAAAGAATAGATTTGATGGGAAAAGATTTGATGATCAGAGGTTTGAGGAGATAAGATTTGATGATAAAAGAGGAGATGAGAAAAAGAAGTTTGAAGAGAACTGTTGGTCCCGACGGTGTTCTATAAGGGTGAAAGTTTGTAGAAGGGGGGGGGGGGGGGGTTGAATACAAACACAAATTTTAGTTTTCTAAATTGTCTAATGATAAAATCAAATTACAATTTACAGTTTGTTGCGGAATAAGATTAAGTAGAACCTAATCTAAAGAAACTTGAGAATCACAAAGAGTTGTTGCACTAAGAAACTAGAGAGAAATGGTAAGTAGAAAAACAATGGTTTTCTACGTGCACAAAGTAAATCAGGGGGATCCTTCAAAATGAAGGGGTATTGCTCCTATTTATACCGTATGCATTAAATGTATGGCAGGAGCACTTTACACGTGTCAGCTTCTCATTGGGCGCATGCTTCTGACTTTTATCAAGACATGCTTTGGGCCGCATGGTGAACAGTGTAGGTGGCAGAGTGGTTGTACGATTATGGACAAAAGTAAACTTCCTTCTATACCTTCGTACTTTTGTGCAATAGAATAAGACAAATAATTCTTGAAGCATAAGATTCATGATCAACGATCGCTGATAAGATCTTCCATCAGTGAGGCCTGATGTATGTCAGCTATCGCTGAAGCTTTGTTCTTGAATTATTGCGCGTGTAGACTTGTCTTGGTTTCACTGATGTCCACATCAGATCATGAGTAGACTTGTCCTTGTTCATCAGCTTTGTCTTCGATGTCAGCGATGAACTCTGGTGTCGCGATAATTGTCTTCAGGGATTACATTAAACACCTTTACATTAGAAACCCTCAACGATACTGAACAGACTCAGTATGTTATCGCTGATGGCGAAACACTAATACATACAGATGTTAAACACAATTTTCAGTAAGTATTCTATGGTTCGTAGTCAAATCACTGAGAGAGTTTGGATCAACAATCTCCCTCTATTTGATAATGACAAAGCAACATAAGAAAATTGCTAAAGTGTTTAAAACATAAGGATAAAAAGGACTCGTAACATACGTGTCCCATTTACTGTTTTAAGGGATCTTTTCTAGTACTGATGGAGTAAGGTACTTTCACTGAAAACTTTCATTAACTCATAATAAGATTACAAAGGGAAGTTGAAAGTTTTAAAGTACAAACGAAAAAACTATACAAGTACTTAAAGTAATAACTGATAAATTACAAAATATTACATGTAACACCTCAAAATTCCCTTAATTTTGAATAAGGAAAGTTTAAAATATTAGAAGAGGTTAATATATCGTTATGTCAAAAATTTGAAATTGAAGGGGTGATTTGGTAATTTGGCTTAAGTTTTGGGTTAATTTGAAATTTAAGAAATCTGAGGTATAAAAGTTGGAGTCGGCTGAAGATTTGAGAAGTTATCTCAAATCTTGTTTTGTGAAGTCGGTTCCAGAAAGAGAGAAGAGAAGAGAGTATTCGATAACTGAAGAATTTTGGTAAGAAATTGATTGTTGTGTGTGGAGATTAATCTTTCAGTTTCTATCCATCTTCTCTATTTTGATTCTGGAATTCAATTAGGTGCAAGAATTTTGAGAATCATTAGAATTTGAGTTTTGCTCTGTGCGTCTATACAGGTGAGTTCATCTATCCGATTTGATTTCAATAAAATTGATGATTCAATTTGAATTGGTTTTGTAAACTATTGATACCTCTATTAAATAGATTAAAAGAGTTGTTTGTAAACTGGAATGAAAATAATATGAATTGAACTGGGTATCGAAGAGTCCGAAAGATGAATTTTTGGAAAATGACGGATACCAGATTGTTCTGAATTCCGGATAGGTGTCCGAATAGTTTTTACCGAATACCATATATTTCGGATACCGGATAGTTTTCCGGATTGGTTACCGGATATAATCTCCGGATGGTTCCGGACTTGGAGTCCGGATACTCTTTCCGGATGTTACCAGATTCCTTTGCTTTCCAGATGTTTCCGAATAGATGTTCCGAATTTGGTTTCCGGATAAGATTTTCGTATTGTTCCTGGACTTGGTTCCGAATTAGTTTACAGGGTAAGTTTTCTTGTATATTTTCTGTGTAATGTTGTACTATTCAAATGTTTTATGAAAACAAAACCTAATGTGATTTTAACAGCACGGATATGATTATAACTTGACTGAGATTATGATATGAGTTATTATGTGTTTTGAGTTGATACACATATGTTAGGAAGTGTAATGGATCCATAGGCACTAGTGTAATATGAACACGCGGAATAGGCGTGGACTAATCGTAATTCCCATTGAATTGAAATGAGGAATATGCGTTGATTAATCGTAATTCCCATTTCGTACTGATATGTGAAATCGTGGACTAGGCGTGGACTAATCTAATTCCCGATTTCTATTGGAAGATAAGAGATAGGCATGGCTTAATTGTAATCTCAACTTCCACTCCAAGAAATAGGCATGGACTAATTGTAATTTCTTGGACATGAGCAATGATCTAGAATTCGTGGTGATTCGTAGTGGGCTCTTGAACATGATGCTATGATTTACTTAGTGTTTGTCATACTCATGGAATCGGGTATGAATCCCGTCATCGAAAGATGTTATGTGCACGGTAAGAAAAATGGCGGTCAGGTTAATTTATATGCTTTGTTCATAAATTGGTTTCAAAGCTTATAAAGTTTTAATTTGAAAGATGGATGTTCTCACTAGGCGTAAGCCTAAACAACCAAATATAGGGTGTATAAATCGATGATTATTCGGACACACCAACTGGTTATGAAATCGCATTGATAGCATCTACTCGTGTCCTAGCCCGTCGGAGAGCTAGATTTGCCTCAATTGTTTGTCTCTTTCCTTTAGCTTTTCTTAAAGCAGCTTCCGCTATTTCAAGAGTTTGGGGCGCGCTCTACCCACTCAGATAATAGCCCGTCGTGCGAGCCCCCCCACTGGGGGCCCACTATGCCAAAAGCGAGAGAAACCCCATCCCTCTCTTTCCTTTTTTCGCCCCATGTCGCCACACAGAGGGCATGGGGACGTAAAAAGGGGGATCCTATCAACTTGTTCCGACCTGAGATAATAAGCTCATGAGCTTGGTCTTACTTCACTGTCGAGAAACGAAAGAAGGCTTCCATCTCCAAGTTTAACTCAGACGTAGCTCCCTTCTTTTTGGGTGTGAAGCAGTGTCAAACCAAAATACCCAACAAGTAAATTAGCTCTCCCTGAAAAGGAGGTGATCCAACCGTACTGGTTAAATTTTCTTACCAGGTACTACTTCGGGAAGGGATAAGCAGGGATGAGTGACGAGAATTCTCAGGGTTATGCTTTTGGAGTTTTGATGGAGAATTTAGTGGAACAAGGATTATTTTGGAGATATTATAGACAATCCGTATAATCTGATGTTATTGGTTATGAAGTAGATTAGTCGGTTGTTTATAATAGATCAGTTGTAATTATATACCTTGTCATTAATCCTCCATTTATGTATGAAAGTTTTTGGAAGAAGTTGTTATGGACCTTGTAAATTGAAGGTTTAAATTTATTGTGGTTTTTAGGGTGTTTCAGTTTGGTATCAGAGCTTTAGTTTAAGTGAACTAGGTATGATCGTGAGATACCTAGACTTAAGTTGAGATGATTAAGATATGATTTGTGAGACTGGGTAGAAAAACTAAGACGGGATAGTCTTAGAGTCGACCAAAATACGTGAATTAAGAACTATGAAGATGGTAACGAGGATTCTTATGTATAGTATGTTCATAATTTCAATTAGCTACTGTTATTATGAATATATTGTTACGTAAGCATACTTGTGTCTAATTGCTATGGCGATTAATGAATGTCAAAGTACGTTTCTTGTGTTTAAGATCGTGTATGGCCATCTCCTACTTCTTCAGAAGAGAGGGCGACAAATGAATGGGTGGAGAAGCAACCTGAAAGGGGTGGAACTAGAGTAAGTCCACCAAGGCCATCCATTCTGGGAGAAGGGGGAAGCCAAACACATAGAACGAATATCGGTACTTCTAACCCGGTGGCGACGGAATCCACTATGGAATCCCGCATGATGGAGAATATGATGTGAGTCATGAATAATGCACTGACTCAACAACATTAGGTGTTCATGAAAATGTTTAATGACAGAAATGCCGAATCACAAAGACCGGGGTTGGGTACTGGTATTGAAAATCCGCCTGTTAATCCGGTGTATAATATTAACGGGAGGATGGAGAAAGTTTGTTCTTATAAGACATTTTTAAGCTGCAAGCCACCAGAGTTTGTTGAACCAGATAATCCAATTGCTTGTATGAATTGGATTAGAGAAATGGAACAGGCTTTTAGAGCTTGTGAGTGTGATGAAGAATCGAAGGTCAGATTTGGATCTCAGATGTTACGTGGAAATGCTTTAACCTGGTGGAATATCGTGACATCAATGGTGACGGATCCAGTTTTAGTAGCAATGACATGGGAGTCATTTAAACGAAAGATTCTAGAAGAATACTGCAATAAGAACGAAATGGACCGGATCAAAGAAGAGTCTCGAACGCTTAAGAAGAGTACTTCATCAGTATGGGAGTACACGCGTGTATTTTTGGAAAAGTTGAACTTAGTGGGGCATGTGGCCCCAACTGAAAAAGAAAAGAACAAAGCTTACTTGAAGGGTTTGTCGGCAGATATGATGTCAAGAGTCCGGAATTCCAAGGCTTTGATACTGAGGGAAACAATTGAAGAAGCAAAGATAATAGAGGAATTTTATGCTAAAGATAAAGCGGAGAAAGCTCAAATGGAGGAAAAGAGAAAGTGGGAAGGTCGATCATAATCTTCTCAAAGATCCAAACCATTTGGCAAGAATATTCGTTTTGAACCTCGACGAGAACCGAACTGGTGCCAAAAATGCAAAAGCAAACATTTTGGTCCATGTCGAGTGACCTTACCAGAATGCTATAAGTGTGGTAAAAGTGGTAATACTATGAGTAAATGTCCCATCCAAGTGCCAACCTGTTTTGAATGTAAGTGGCCTGGTCACTACCGAAGAGACTGCCCAAAGTTAAGGAAGAGTGGGAATCAAGAAAAGAAGCCGAATACTCCAAAGTCGATGGGCAGGGCATTCCATATGACGGCGGAAGAAGCGAAAGAGTCAAAGGATGTGGTTTATGGTACTTTTCTTATTAACTCTATTCCTGCACGAGTATTATTTGACTGTGGTGCCAACCTATCTTTTATATCGGAATCCTTTTATCAAAGGTTAGATATGCCTGTCACTACCTTGGAAGAAGCCTTAGTAGTTGAAATAGCTAACAGGGGTCAAGTTTTAGTTCGAGAAAGACTTGAAAGTTGTACAATTATGATAGAAGGAAAGGAATTCCCGATTGATCTGATTTTGATGGAGATTGAGGGGTTTGATATAGTCATTGGTATGGTTTGGTTGACGAACAATAAAGCAGAAATTCTTTGTGCAAAGAAATTAATTTGGATCCCTATGCCCGAAAATGATGCTGTATTCATTTATGGGGAAAAAAGAAAAGGGGAGGTTCCGTTGATTTCTATTGCCAAAGCGCGTAAGTGTCTAGTAAAAGGATGTTCATCCTCTCTAGCATATGTTTTGGATACTAAAGTTGAAAAGAAGCGAGCGTAAGATATAAGGGTAGTACGTGAATTTCCAGATGTGTTCCCTGATGATCTTCCATACTTACCGCCAGAATGACATGTAGAGTTTAGAATTGATCTTGTTCCCGGAGTGGCACCGATAGCACGTGCACTGTATCATTTAGCACCGGATGAAGTGAAAGAGATGATGTCTCAACTAAAGAACTGATCGATAAGGGATTTGTTAGGCCAAGTTCTTCACCTTGGGGAGCTCTAGTGTTGTTTGTCAAGAAAAAGGACGGGACTATGAGAATGTGTATCGATTACATGGAATTGAATAAGGTGACTATTAAGAATAAGTATCCGCTTCCAAGGATCGATGACTTATTCGATCAACTCCAAGGTGTGGGATGCTTTTCAAAGATTGATTTGAGGTCGGGCTATCACCAAATAAGAGTAAGGAATGAAGATGTTTCCAAGACGACATTTAGAACAAGGTATGGGCGTTATGAATTTCTCGTGATGCCTTTTGGGTTGACAAATGCTCGGGCTGTGTTCATGGATTTAATGAACAGAGTGTGTCGACCACTCTTAGACAAGTTTGTCATCGTGTTCATTGATGACATACTTGTTTATTCAAAGAATGAAGTCGATCACGAATGTCACCTTCGTGAAGTTTTAGACGTTTTGAGAAAGGAGAAATTGTACGCAAAATTTTCAAAGTGTGAATTTTGGTTAAATGAGGTACAATTTCTTAGTCATGTGATTACTTCTGAAGGGGTCAAAGTGGATCCAACTAAAATAGAAGCAATGATGAATTGGAAAGCACCGAAGAACGCATCGGAGATATGGAGCTTCTTGGGTTTGGTAGGCTTTTACCGGAGATTTATACCGGATTTCTCTAAGATCGCTTCTGCCTTGACAATTCTGACACGAAAGAATGTAAAGTTTTTATGGACTGAAAAGCAAGAGTCAGCTTTTAGAACATTACAAAAGAAGCTATGTGAAGCTCCTGTTCTTGCACTACCGGAAGGAACAAAAGATTTAGTCGTTTATAGTGATGCGTCAAAGATGGGTTTGGGAAGTGTATTGATGCAACATGGCAAAGTGATTGCTTATGCATCAAGACAACTCAAGTAGCATGAAAAGAATTACCCTACCGATGATTTAGAATTGGCAGCAGTTGTGTTTGCTTTGAAATTGTGGCGGCATTATCTATATGGAACGAAGTGCACTCTTTTCACTGATCATAGGAGTTTGAAACATGTCTTTGATAAGAAAGAGTTGGATATGAGGCAACGACGTTAGTTAGAACTTCTTAAGGATTATGACTGTGAATTGCATTACCATCCCGGTAAAGCAAATGTTGTGGTTGATGCCTTAAGTAGAAAAGAATACAGCGGATGCTTGAAAATGACTAACACCAAGATTGATGTGACGTCAAGTCTGATCGAAAGAATCAAAGTGGCCTAAGCGGAAGCATTATTAGAAGAAAATCTAAAAGAGGAAGTCATGGTTAAGCAACGTCTTCAACTGACTGAAGATGGTCGCGGAGTCAAACTATTTCAAGGACGCATTTAGGTACCAAAGATTTGTGAAAATCGAGAGATAATTCTCGAAGACGCCCACAAGTCTAAATATTCTATACATCCTGGAAGTACTAAGACGCATAGAGATTTGAAAGTACACCATTGGTGGCCAACTATGAAGCTATATGTGGCACAATGTGTAGAGAAATATGTGACGTGTTTGTTGATAAAGGACGAACATCAACGACCTTACGGGAGTCTACAATCTTTGGAGATTCCTGAATGGAAATGGGATAAGATTACCATGGACTTTGTAGCTAAGTTACCAAGGACGTTAAAAGGTAATGATACTATCTGCGTAATCGTGGATTGCCTAACTAAAAGTGCTCACTTCTTAGCGATGAAAGAAGCTTCACCAATTGATAAGTTAGCTAAGTTATATATTGATGAAGTGGTGTCAATACATGGTATACCTGTGTCTATAGTTTCCGACCGTGACAGTCGATTCACTTCAAGATTTTGGCAGTCCCTGCAAGAAGAATTGGGTACAAGAGTGAATTTGAGCACTGCCTATCATCCCCAAACGGACGGGCAAAGTGAAAGAACTATTCAGATTTTGGAAGACATGCTCCGGTCTTGTGTAATTGATTTTGGAGGTAACTGGGATACGCATTTACCCTTAGTGGAGTTTGCGTACAACAATAGTTATCATTCCAGTATTGGAAGAGCACCTTTTGAAGCCTTATATGGATGGAAGTGTAGAACTCCAGTATGTTGGTTAGAAGCTGGAGAAAAGCAATTTGCTGGTCCTGAAATTGTACAACAAACAACCGATAAAGTGAAAGAGATTCGGAAACATATGAAGGCGGCTCAAGATCGACAAAAGAGTTACGCCGATCCGAAAAGTAGACCGAAAGAATTCCAAGTTGGGGAGCGGGTGATGCTAAAGGTATCTCCGTCGAAGGGTATTATAAGATTTGGAAAACGTGGAAAGTTGAGTCCTCGTTTTCTTGGACCTTTAACTATAACCAAGAGAGTGGGACTTTAAGCATATCAGTTGGATCTTCCACCAGAGTTGGAAGGAATCCATAATACCTACCATGTCTGTTATCTTTGGAAATGCTTAGCCGAAGAAGAAAATGTTACCCCGCTTTATGAAGTTAAAGTGGATGAGAAGAGTCGTTGCGTGGAGGAACCTGAAGCAATATTGGAAAGAACGACTAAGAAGCTACGCCATAAAGAAGTTAGTTTGGTTAAAGTACAGTGGAAGCATCATAGAGGTGCTAATGTAACATGGGAAGTGGAAGAGGATATGAAGAGTAGATATCCTCATTTGTTTGTATAGTTTTGATTTCGAGGACGAAATTATTTTCAAGTTAGGGAGATTTGTAACACCTCGAAATTCCCTTAATTTTGAATAAGGAACGTTTAAAATATTAGAAGAGGTTAATATATCGTTATGTCAAAAATTTGAGATTGAAGGGTTGATTTGGTAATTAGGCTTAAGTTTTGGGTTAATTTGAAATTTGAGAAATCCGAGGTATAAAAGTTGGAGTCGGCTGAAGATTTGAGAAATTATCTCAAATCTTGTTTTGTGAAGTAGGTTCCAGAAAGAGAGAAGAGAAGAAAGTATTCGATAACTGAAGAATTTAGGTAAGAAATTGATTGTTGTCTGTGGAGATTAATCTTTTAGTTTGTATCCATCTTCTCTATTTTGATTATGGAATTCAATTAGGTGCAAGAATTTTGAGAATCATTAGACTTTGAGTTTTGCTCTATGCGTCTATACAGGTGAGTTCATCTATCCAATTTGATTTCAATAAAATTGATGGTTCAATTTGAATTGGTTTTGTGAACTACTGATATCTCTATTAACTAGATTAAAAGAGTTGTTTGTAAACTGGAATGAAAATAATATGAATCGAACTGGGTATCGAAGAGTCCAGAAGATGAATTTTTGGAAAATGTCGCATACCGGATTGTTTCGGATTCCGGATTGGTGTTCGGATAGTTTTTACCAGATACCGGATATTCCGGATACCGGATAGTTTTCCGGATTGGTTATCGGATATAATCTTCGGATGGTTCCGGACTTGGAGTCCGGATACTCTTTCCGGATGTTACCGGATTCCTTTGCTTTCCAGGTGTTTCCGGATAGATGTTCCGGATTTGGTTTCTGGATAAGATTTCCGGACTGTTCCTGGACTAGGTTCCGGATTAGTTTACAGGGCAAGTTTTCCTGTATATTTTCTGTGTAATATTGTACTGTTCAAATGTTTTATGACAACGAAACGTAATGTGATTTTAACGGTACGAATATGATTATTACTCGACTGAGATTATGATATGAGTTATTTTGTGTTTTGAGTTGATATACACATATGTTAGATAGTGTAATGGATCCATAGGCACTAGTGTTATGTGAACACGTGGAATAGGCGTGGACTAATCATAATTCTCGTTGAATTGAAATGAGGAATAGGCGTGGATTAATCGTAATTCCCATTTCGTACTGATATGTGAAATCGTGGAATAGGCGTGGACTAATCGTAATTCCCGATTTCTATTGGAAGATAAGAGATAAGCATGGGTTGATTATAATCTCTACTTCCACTCCAAGATATATGCATGGACTAATTGTAATTTCTTGGACATGAGCAATGATCTAAAATCCGTGGTTGTTCGTAGTGGGCTCTTGAACATGATGCTATGATTTACTTAGTGTTTGTCATTGTTAATGCCAAAAATCGCACCAAAGGGACAACTTAAGGTCGATGTGGACTTAATCAAATAAAGAAAGGATCTTTCGACGAGACGTGCGACGAGGGAAAAAATAAATGAGACAAGGGATTTGATGACGCAGGAAAAACCTCAAACGAGGAAAAAACCTGCGGACGACAAGGGATGTCATCGCTGCACTATGGTCGCCAATCAGGGGCGACGTCCTTGGTACTGGCGTCGGTCATACGGTGATTACAATACAAATGAAGGAAATACTTCGAAATGTAAAGTACAAGTGTTTAAATGTGAAAACAGGTGTTTGTCGTGTGTGAATACAAAGTGTGAACTTCTGGTTGAGGACTGTTGTCGTGCGTCGAGAGCGATACTTGAGCTTTCCTTCGGGTGTTCTTGAGTTCGCTGTAAGTTTCTGGCTTTCAGTACTTAATCTTCAGAGTTTGAATGTTCTTTGCTATGAGTTTGGATGATTTTCTCTGATGTTTGGTGATGTTCGCTGGAGTGTATTGGATGTTAACCGATGTCCCTTAAAATGAAGCTTTAGCTTGTCTTTTATAGCCTTCACGTCATTAATTAACTCCATTAATGATTCAATCAACGGCTACAACGGCTGGAAACGGTCGCCGGAGTGATTATCCATGATGATATTCGTCCGTTACGGCTATCGATCGTTGATGGTTGCGTCGGTTATATCCGTTGCTCTTTAATGACTTTGACTCCTGCATTAAACACTTTGCAAACGTAACAATCAAGGTTAACGTTAGTTCGGTCGGAGGTTCAACGATCTTACGCGATGGTCGTACGGGACGGGCGATGCTAAGGTCGTGCATCATGGGAGACGTACGACTTACCTTTTACGGGCGACGACAGATGTTTTATGGGTTCTTTTCGCGACCTTATCTTAACACAAGATTTAGTTCACAATCGTGCGTCTTACCTGTCCTGGTCGTGGTCGTACGACGTGATTTTTTGCCCAAACAGTTTGCCCCCAAAATTTGAAAATTGAATGTCAAATTTAAGTTTTAAATTTTTTCCATCAGACGCATAGGAAATAAGACAAGAGTTAGAAATTACCTCAATCGCTTTGGAGCTACACTGGTTCATTTCTAACTGAACGAGAAGTTGAAAAGGAAACGAGGTCGTGACGTCATACTGATACACGATGATGCTTACCAGCTGTTAAGGACAGGTGGCGACGATCCCTGCGGTCATAGGGAAGGACGAGGGCGCGCAACGGTTATCCAGGGATTCAACCTGACATGATCGATTGCATAAATAAAGATTACGACGAATCCTTTCTTTTCTTACGCTGAGTTTATTTTGGAAAGAAATTCCACTTTGCTCTTCTTGCCATTCTTCTTCCGAATCCCTTTGATTTAGCGGAGATTGTTTGGGATTTAGGGCGTTTATATAACGCATTGCTTCTTCCTTTCAACTTTCACTGCCTTCTTTCCCCTGGTAAGAAATGTCAACTGACCTAGAGAGTTCCATCGTTAGCCAGGAAGATTTAGACGACTTTAGGCGTCTAGCGAAGATTCCTTTAGAAGTAGAGCTAACAATTCCGGGGACTGTTCGTCCTAAGGATTGCCCTGAGGGGTATTTCGTGATATACGAATATCCTTTCAAGATTGGCTTCGAATGGCCGTTTTCGACTTTGACTAAGAATTTGATGCGATGCTTTGGTTTGTCGCCGGGGCAGTTGATGCCTCAACTCTGGCAGGTTCTTTTGGTTATTGAGCGTTTGTCTGCTGATTGGGACCCCCCCTATGTCTTTGAATGAATTCTTGGCAGCGTACCAAGTTAAGGGAGATAAGCGTGGGCGTTATAGCCCGTATTCCAGATATAAAGGCGATCGTGCCTTAGTTTTGAATACTGGAGTGAACGATCGGGGGTGGGGGTCCAGGTATGTGTTCGTACGTGTTGATTCGCTGGATGCCGCCTGCAAGTGGATCCGTCCCGACTGGAATATGGGAGATATGCTCTTTTTCGATCAGAGTATGGTTTTTCTAACCTTTTATTTACTCTTCTCCTTTTGTTGTCTTCAGATATAAAGTTCGGCGTTCCGCACCCGAATGAAGGTTCTCGTGCCAAGATTGACAGATTCCTTAGTTACAGCGTCGAGGACCGATCTTTCGCCACGTGGCAACTGGCGACCGAGGACGAGGACGTGATGGTGGACGTTGTGGAGGAGGAAGAAGGATAAGGAGAAGAGGAAAGTGGACGACAGGAACTGACAGGTGGGTGTATTATGGTTTCCTGTCTTTTACCATTTATTTCTTATTCCTGTCTGACGCTTCGCATTTTTCCTGATCAGTGCCAACTGAAAGGAAATCAGTTTCTAGGTCGAGAGGGAAGCAAATCATGCATGCCCTTCGAGGAGGAGATGTCTCGACAGCTGGATCGAGCCAGAAGAGAACCAAGAGTACGGTCCTGAGGGAACCGTCGTCGAGGGTTGATGACTCGTCGAGAGTTGTTCTGCCTAAGAAGGCGAAGGCGTCATCTAGCCGTCCTGGCGTGATGGATGCGACACCAGCAAGTTCTGCGCCTCCGGCGACGGTGACGAAACTGGTGTCTCAAGTGTCGATCCCAATACCTGCCGACAGGGGCGAGGGATCGTCGGCCGAAGTTATGATGGTCAATTTTACATTTCCGTCTGACTTTATGGCGGATGGTGTCCTAGACGGGACGGCGTCGTTCCCTCATCTTGGGAAGTATTTGCTCCCGTCTTTCGGGGAGCGTTTTCACGGAGTTCCGGCCGGAGAGATGAGATATCGAGTTGCCAGTCTGGCGTTCACGGTGAGTGTCAGCCTTTCATGACTTGTGTAATTTGTAATCTTTGTCGAATGTTCTTGAATGCACCTTTTATTTTTCACAGACATTCCAGTCTTCCTTGGCGTTACATGCTGAGACGTCAAGAGTTGAAGATCTGGTGGCATCTGCTCTTGAGAGGGAAGCTGCAGCGTTGGAGAGGGAGAGAGCGGCTTTAGATAGGGAGAAGTTGGCCATGGCGCGTGCCGATGAGCTGGCCGTCCAACTTTTCGATGCTCAATATGAATTGCAGGAGATTCGTGCGGTAGGAGTGGCAGATGGAGGCCCTCAGGTCGGGACTTCGAGCGGGGATACGACCAATGTTCCTCCTGTCGTCTAGAATTTTTTTTCTTTCCTTTTTTGTTTTTGCCACTTGACCTATCGGGGGTTGAGTATGTATACAGTGGTTTATGAATATATATCTTTTGCTTATGCTTTATTCGAATCACATTTGATTATAAAGTCGAACATAAGATACATATGAAATCATGCGACTAAGGCATTCATTGTTATACGATGACAAGAACGTAAAACAAATATAAAAACACGCGATTTAAAGCATCCATTCAGGGTATGAAAGTTAAGAAACTTAGGGGTAAAGTCGTTTAGACTCTGCGATCGTACAGTGAGTTTGTATCGAATGCCCCTGTGGAGAAATGATCAAGTTAGAGACCTGATCGTTTATGTTATTCGACCTTGCGATATTAAAGTCATATAGTAGATTTAATGACTACTGTCGTGCGATTCTGCGATAATCTGTCGTGCGATTCTGCGATAAAACGATGTCGGGGGTTGGTCGTTGGCTCACCAACGACCCTCCGATGCTTAAGTCAGTAAACGTTTTGTGAGAAAAAATCGTATGAGAAAGAGCTAGAAAGAGCTAGAGAACGTACCATTTCAGACTCTCTCTATTTGCCCCTGTCATTTATTACCGTATCTTTTTTGGGAGAAAAGATAGGTTTTAAATGACAGAATGACACGGAGAAATATTGTCCTGCGGTCGACTATGTTGTCGTGCGACGAGGCATCATAGTAGATTTATCCTTGTGGAAAAGATATTAATTTAGGGATAGAAGAACGAACCTGTCGAGAGCTTGATCTTGCGACTTCAGTTTATTTTCTCGGCTTCAAGGTAGACTTGTAGCATTCACGAGCGACTTTTGGCTCACTCTTGATCTCCTGGATTCCCCATGGCGTCGGGAATTTCAACATTTGATGATACGTCGAAGGAACAACTTTCATATCATGGATCCATGGTCGACCTAAGATGATGTTATAGGCCGACGCACAGTCGATGACGCTGAACTTGGTCTGCTTGTTGACTCCTCCAGCGTAGACGGGCAAAATTATCTCTCCAAAGGTGCTCGTCGCTTCTCCATTGAAACCGACCAAAGTCGTCGAACGTCGGGTGATTTCCGAGCGATCGATTCCCATGGCTTTGATGGTGTTGAAAAAAATAACATTTGCTGAGCTGCCCCCGTCGATCAAGACTTGACGCGTTAGACAGTTACCGACTGTAAGCTGAATGATCAACCCGTCGTGATGCTTCTGATACGAGTCGCCAAGGTCGACGTGGTTGAACACAATCTTCATGGCTTCTAGCTCCAAATCTCCTTTGGGTCTAGACGAGCGAGGAATAGGCCGATCATCGGGCGCCTGACTGGCATGACGCTTGGCCGTTGAATACGTCAGACCACACACATCTGAACCACCGGTGATGTAATTGACGACTTTCGCGTGCTCGGGGGTCGACGATCGATGTCCGTTAGCTGAAATAGTGACATCGTCGATGATATATTTGAGATTTCCTTTCGGAAAATGATATGCTAGTTGCTTCTTCAACGCGACGCAGTCGTCTGTCGCATGACCATGATCGGCATGGAAGTCACACCACCTTGATTTGTCTTTCTTAGCATCGTCCAGGTCGGACTTCTTTGGCCATCGAATGGTAGCTTGGGAACTTTTCAGAGCTTCGACTAGGTCCTTTGTGGGTCCTTTGAATCCGTAAGAGGATATCTTGGGGTACTGAGTGAACTTAGCCGCGGTCTTGGCCTCTGCTTTCGTCTTGAAACGAACATTTGAAATTTGGCGCGCTGGCTCTATTCTGGAAACAGCCTTTGTCTTGAACTCTGGCTTTCTGACGCCTATCGACTTCTTGTCGTCAGTGTGCTTGCGACGAAAGGCTGCATCGTCTTCGACCCTCATATATGCTAAGGTCCGAGCTCGGACGTCTTCGAAATTCTCCGGGGGATATTTGGTCAGGTCGGTATATAAACCCGAATTATCGTCCAGACCACGCTTATAGGCTTCGATTGCGGTTTTTACGTCGCAATTGCGGATGCTGATCATTTCGGCATTGAATCTATTAAAATAACTTCGAATAGACTCATTAGATTTCTGCACGATGTAATATAGGTCGCTAGTCTACTTCTCCATCTTACGACTGCTGGCGAATTGTTGGGAGAATTGATTAACCAACTCAGCAAACGACCCGATGGATTTGGGTTTGAGATTGATTAACCATTGGAGAGCTGGACCAGTGAGAGTTGCTCCAAAACTCTTACATATGCATACTTCCTGGTACATAAATGGGATCGAGATCGTCCACATGAGCTGCTTATATTGTGCGACGTGCTCAGTTGGATCGGTCACACCCGAATACTTGGGAGTGAAGGCAGGAATGTTATACTTCTTTGGGACCTCGACGGTGGCAATCTCGTCGATGAAAGGCGACGCCTGATATCCCGAGCGAGGCTCGACGTCGACGAGCACGGCTGCCCCAGGCAACTTGGCGAGCAAGGACAGGACGCGCTCATTTTGGTCTTCTAACATCTTCAAACGCTGAGCGACGGGATCGTTAAGATCGGGATTTGCCCCTGTCGAGGGATTGGCCCCTGGGCTAGTGCCATTACCATGAGACGAACCATTGGTGTCCCCGTTGAACGGGACGAAATATGGCTGCGACCCATGGTGGAATTGCTGCGGTCCAT
Source organism: Saussurea involucrata (assembly GCA_033807775.1). Taxonomy (NCBI): domain Eukaryota; kingdom Viridiplantae; phylum Streptophyta; class Magnoliopsida; order Asterales; family Asteraceae; genus Saussurea; species Saussurea involucrata. Next base: position 28,121,158 of record CM066313.1, read on the forward strand.
TCTGAAACGGCTGCGATCCTTGCTGGAAAGGTTGCGATCCACCTTGAGGTCCATTCTGAAATTGCTGCTGAAATGGTTGCGACCCTTGCTGGACAGGTTGCGACCCTTGTGATGGCTGAGACCCATTATTCACGGGTGGTGGCCTTATGTGTTGAGGAAGAACTGTCCCAAACTGAGGATTTGAGTTGAACGGCCCTGGCTGTTGATTCTGCATGAACGGGCCTAGGTGCTGATTCTGCGCGGATGAAGCTGGATTCGGGACAAATGGTCTAGGGCCATTTTGGTCGAACGGTCTTGGAATTGGGTTCTGCACGAACGGCCTAGGACCATTTTGAGGCCCAAGAGGATTTCTTAACCGCGCGATCTCCTCAGCTGCTCTGCGATTCTGCTCTGCCATTGCATTGAGCTGATTCCTGGCGACTTCGAGCTCCTGATACATCTGAGCAACAGCTAGCTGCGGATTTCCAGAGGCTGCCATTTTCCTGCAACAGAGAATAGAAGAAACTCCAAGAAACTATTAGTAGGGTGCACGTTCGTCGAGGATTTTCTCTAGATGAGGTCCCATGGATGGCGCCAAACTGTTAATGCCAAAAATCGCACCAAAGGGACAACTTAAGGTCGATGTGGACTTAATCAACTAAAGAAAGGATCTTTCGACGAGACGTGCGACGAGGGAAAAAATAAATGAGACAAAGGATTTGATGACGCAGGAAAAACCTCAAACGAGGAAAAAACTTGGGGACGACAAGGGATGTCGTCGCTGCACTATGGTCGCCAATCAGAGGCGACGTCCTTGGTACTGGCGTCGGTCGTACGATGATTACAATACAAATGAAGGAAATACTTCGAAATGTAAAGTACATGTGTTTAAATGTGAAAACAGGTGTTTGTCGTGTGTGAATACAAAGTGTGAACTTCTGGTTGAGGACTGTTGTCGTGCGTCGAGAGCGATACTTGAGCTTTCCTTCGAGTGTTCTTGAGTTCGCTGTAAGATTCTGGCTTTCAGTACTTAATCTTCAGAGTTTGAATGTTCTTTGCTATGAGTTTGGATGATTTTCTCTGATGTTTGGTGATGTTCGCTGGAGTGTATTGGATGTTAACCGATGTCTCTTAAAATGAAGCTTTAGCTTGTCTTTTATAGCCTTCGCGTCATTAATTAACTCCATTAATGATTCAATCAACGGCTGGAAACGGTCGCCGGAGTGATTATCCATGATGATTTCCGTCCGTTACGGCTATCGATCGTTGATGGTTGCGTCGGTTATATCCGTTGCTCTTTAATGACTTTGACTCATACATTAAACACTTTGCAAACGTAACAGTCAAGGTTAACGTTAGTTCGGTCGAAGGTTCAACGATCTTACGCGATGGTCGTACGGGACGGGCGATGCTAAGGTCGTGCATCATGGGAGACGTACGACTTACCTTTTACGGGCGACGACGGATGTTTTATGGGTTCTTGCCGAGACCTTATCTTAACACAAGATTTAGTTCACAATCGTGCATCTTACCTGTCCTGGTCGTGGTCGTACGACGTGATTTTTTGCCCAAACAGTCATACTCATGGAATCGGGTATGAATCCCGCCATCGAAAGATGTTTTGTGCATGGTAAGGAAAATGGCGGTCAAGTTAATTTATATGCTTTTTTCATAAATTGGTTTCAAAGCTTATAAAGTTTTAATTTGAAACTGATGTTCTCACTAGCCGTAAGCCTAATCTTTTCAATTTAAATTTTCTTACCAGGTACTAGCTCGGGAAGGGATAAGCAGGGATGAGTGACGAGAAGTCTCAGGGTTATGCTTTTGAAGTTTTGATGGAGAATTTAGTGGAACAAGGATTATTTTGGAGATATTATAAACAACCCGTATAATATGATGTTATTGGTTATGAATTAGATTAGTCGGTTGTTTATAATAGACCAGTTGTAATTATATACCTTGTCATTAATCCTCCATTTATGTATGAAAGTTTTTGGAGGAAGTTGTTATGGACCTTGTAAATTGAAGGTTTAAATTTTTTGTGGTTTTTAGGGTGTTTCATTACAAGAAGAGAATCTATCAACTAGAGAGGTTCTTCCTTGATCATGTCTTCGTCGTAAGAGTCTTCTTCAGTGATCATCCAGTCAGGCACTTCTTCACCCTTTTGTTTTCTGAGATTGGCTTCTATGTGAATATGGGCTTTGATGAAGATACATGGTATTAACATATTATAACAATAGACAAGATCTCTGAGTTGATTAGTTGGGCATATGGGAATCTCTGAGTCTCGTTGAAAGCGTTGGATGCCATCCCAATCATAGAACATGATTCGATAAGGGTTCCCTAACACTTAACCAGATTTGAAGGGTCTTCCTGGTGGCAGTGATAGGTCAAGAGCTGATAGATCAGGTGGTGGCCCAAGCACTGCTTGTCTTGAGAATTCTATCCCTGTTTCATTTCGATTAGGAAGTTCACCAGAGGTTGATGCTCGCTTTTTCTTCTTTGCTGATCTTTGGTTCTGAGGTAGAGGAAGAGGAGGAGGTAAATCTATCTTCGCTGAGACTCTGTTAATGAGCAAGTTCAAGAACTTTTCCATGTGGGATTTGTACTTGGACTTGGATCTTTATATTGCATCTCTGATCTCTATCCCCTCTTCAAAACCAAAGTTCTCCAACTTAGACATGAACATGGTTTGCGTTGAGTCATTATCTCTGAATACTTGGATAGTCACCAACATTGAATTCTTTTTGCTCTTTCCCGTTATGTTCACAACAGTGATTCTCCTAGGATAGTATCGATGATCGATCTTCTCTCTGCACCAACTTAACTCTGAATTGCTAACGGCTTTTTCTTTCTGGGCTTCCTCCTCAACTTCTTTCAACAATTGCTCTTGGACTCTGACCGGGTTCTTTTTCAGCTCTTATCAGAGACTGAGTTATGCGCTACCTTAAGGACATATAGAGCATCCTTTTGGTAGGAAACATACATTTTCTCAGCCATGATAGATTCTTCACGTTCTTCCGGGGTCAGGAATCCAAGGTCATCATAAGTAGTACCTTGCTGAGGAGGGATCTTGATTCGTTGGCTATCTAGCTGATGGATAATTGCTGATCTTCTTCTTAGTAGTTCATCCTCAGACCTTTGGATTGGTCGTGAGGGACTGTTTGGATGGGTTCTTCCTCTTCTTTCTTCTTCTTCCTTCTCCTCCTCCTCCTCCCCCTCCTCCTCCTCCTCTCCCTCTCCCTCTCCCTCCCCCTCTCCCTCCCTTTCTCCCTCTCCTTCTCCTTCTCCTTCTCCTTCTCCTTCTCCCTCTCCCTCTCCCTCTCCCTCTCCCTCTCCCTCTCCCTCTCCCTCTCCCTCTCCTTCTCCTTCTCCTTCTCCTTCTCCTTCTCCTTCTCCTTCTTCTCCTCCTCCTCCTCCTTCTTCTTCTTCTTCTTCTTCTTCGACTTCTTCTTCTTGTTTTTCAGTCTCCAAGACAGAGACTAGGATTATTTGGTTGTCATCAACAGTTGCTGGTATTATTTGGTGTTGGTCTTCAACTCATCCCTCAAGCAGGGGAGAGAACTAGCTGGTTAAAAAGAAGAAGGAGTTAGGTTTAGGGAAGAAAAGATAGATAATGTTGACCCAAAACCTTTAGTGATTTGATGATGACCCATAGAATCACTTAGTGAAAATTATAAGTAAACACTATGTATTAGTGTTTCACCATCAGCGATAAGAAAACTGAGTCTTTTCAGAATCACTGATAGGGAACCACTGCTCTTTATTTGTTTCTCAGTGACAAATGTACATCAGTGATAACTGAGCCTGTTCAGTTTCGATAATGATCACTGATTGATTATTTATAAATGTTTGCTTGTAATCCCTGATGACAAGTTTCGTGACAAAGGAGTTCATCACTGAATCAAAGACAAAGATTATTGATAAGTGCTCAATTTTGAGTACTTAAGCACTTATTTCTTTGGTTTAGATAGGACCTTTTCATTCTAAAATCCCAACTTTGAGTCCTTTTTATCTTATTTTACATTCTTGGAGCTAGGAATCATGGTTAGCTTGTTTTTCTTTGTTGGTAGGCTAATATAAGCATTTTTGAGAAAATCAGCCAAAACAGGGTATTGCTGCAGCATTGGAACATCAGGGATCTGGTGATAAAGGGGCTGAAGGAGACGGCTTAATGAGCTGGAAATTGATATTTTGTGATTAAATCTGATATTTTGTAACCCTTGAAACACTCTTTAGATTGTAATGTTGGTTTAAGTAAGTACTTAGTTGGTTGATGTACTTCTAGTTGAATGGTTGTACTTTCTAGTTAGACTTAGTTGTACTTTATTACCTAAGATGCCACTCTCATTTGTTATAAATAGAGGGGACATCTTACCTTTTGGATAACCCACTTGAGACTTGATCTGAAATCAGTTATACACTTCAGTAGTTTATTTTCCAGAAATCATCTTCATGATCTTCATGTTCTTCAAATCTTCAAGTGTTCTTCCCTTAATTTTTCTTTGTTCTCAGATACACGTATGCGTTGCTGCAGCACTGGGCAGTCTCCCACTGCACATGTTCGTCTCTTTAATGTTCTTGCATCTTATTTCTTATGTTTAATGTTCTTACTTTTCAGTAAATATTCTTGTTAGTCATAGATTTACATTCCATTAGTACTCTTGTCATTTATTGCTTATTACTTACATTCTTGTCTTTACATTTTTAGTCATTTACTTTAGTTAGTTTTTATTTCCAAGTCATTTACTATCTTTGCATCATGTTTACTTTCCTAGTATTTTGCATTTATTTTGTTTCATTTAGTATAATGAGTAGCTAATCTTGTAGCTTGGGTGTGAGACAAAGGGTGTTATGATGACCAAAAGAAAGTAGGCATTTTTGTGGCAAAAATGAGGTTTTATTATTCCAACCCAAGTTCTTTCAAGATAACAAAATCCTTTGACAAATTGATCACTTTGATAGTGTTAAAGTGTCATGGACCTAGAGATAGTCCATTGAATAGCACGTCAATTTGGATGACTTAAGGGGTTATATCGAGAGAGTAACTTGCAATGAGAGTTGTTACTTTTGTTTTCTAAAATGATTCATTCTTGATAAGTTGTCATTTTCTCAAGGGATTAAAATGGAATAGACTTAGAGATAAGCTATTTAGGAGTATACAAACTTGGGAGGCATGGGGGTTATATCGAGAGAGTGACTTTTAACAAAGAGAATTTGTTTTGCCATGTACTTTGAGAACGTATTTCCATCGTTCCATTATCTTGGGTTCTGCTCAGAGATGAGATTGCTCTAGCTACTGGAATCATGGGATGGTGAGAGTCCGAGAGGAACGCGTCTCAAAGTAGATAATAAAACTAGTTTTTGTCACTGCTATGCTGCAGCATCACTACAGTTTCATGCTGTAGCATTGTTGTAGCATTGGTCTGCTGGAATTTGGTTTACTATAACATCATAAGTCTTACACCCTTGCTTCTCTTTCATTATTGTTAATTAGAATCTGTGTTAATCATCAACCAACCAATCAAAGATATTTTCTTCCAAATCGCCATCTGAAATCACTTCTTTCATCCTACTTTAATAGACATTTTAACTCCAATCTCTGTGGGACGATAATCGGTATTTTACCACTTTATTACTTGATAAGACGACATAGTTCTAAATAAGTATACTTGCTTATTGGTTCTATTAGCACGCGTCTGTAGGTGTATTCAAAGCACTCATCAAGTTTTTGGCGCCGTTGTCGGGGATTGGTAAGCTAAAGTCTATAAAAGTATTTTAAAAGATTTGATTTTTCTAACACCGTTTGAGAATTTTAAAGATTTTTTGAAAGTGGTGTATGCCAAGAATATCACGTGGGGAACTTTTCGAGTTAGATCCGGATATTGAGAGAACTTTTCATCAAAGAAGAAGAATTCAAAGAACATCAAACTCTCTCAATATGGACGGACCCCCACCCGGTTTTGAAAATAGACCACCAAATCCACCACCTTTAGAAAATCCCGTTCGGCCACCTTTGGAGAATCAAATGAGACCACCTTTAGAAAATCCAATTCGGCCTCCGCCAATCTTTGTAAATAACCATCAAAATCCACCCGTTTTTGGTAATCCACCACTTTTTGGTAATCCACCGTTTCATCCATTTCAACAAAATCCACCTTTTCAACAACATCCACAACACAACAATGAGGAAGGAGATGACAATGGATCTATTGGTAATGAAGAACCACTTAACATCATTGATCTTGCAAACTCGAAAGATGGAAGAATTATGGACTACGCAATCCCAAATTTTGAGCAATTAAATTCTGGGATTGTTAAGCCACATTTAGATACTTTACATTTTGAACCAAAACCCATCATGTTTCATATGTTGCAAGCTAATGGTCAATTTGCCGGATTACCATCGGAGGATCCCCACTCTCATTTAAAATCTTTTATGGAGATCACCGATGTTTTTCTAATCCCTGGAGTATCTCCCGAAGCCTTAAGGCTCACTTTATTTCCATTTTCTCTAAGGGATAAGGCAAGAGTATGGTTCAATTCATTAACACCAGGTTCAGTACCATCTTGGGGTGATATGGCTGAAAAGTTTTTACGAAAATATTTTCCACCTACCCGGAATGCTAAGTCCAGAAACGAAATTTGCATGTTTAAACAAATGGACGATGAAGCAATTTCCGATGCATGGGAAAGGTTTAAAGAATTATTAAGGAAATGCCCTCACCATGGCATTCCCTACTGTATTCAACTCGAGACCTTTTACAATGGACTTGATTCCAACACAAAACAAATGCTCGATGCGACTTCAGGAGGGGCCTTTACCTTTAACACCTACAATACCGGGTATGAAATTCTTGAAAAGATTTATGCAAACAATGGACAATGGGCTGATCCAAGAGCTCCAATTTCAACTCAAAGAAAACTGCCGGGTTACATGAGATTGATGCATACACTGCATTGACAGCTCAGCTTGCTTCCATGACTAATATGCTTAAAAACATCACTTCAGGTCAAGGAGCACAGCTGACTGTCACCAAATCTCCTGCACCTGTCCTTTCTGTGCAATGTGTATGTTGTGGTGATGAACATTCTTATGAACACTGTCCTCATAATTCTGAATCTGTAAACTATGTTCAAAACAGGCCTAATCCTCACTCCAACACATACAATGCCAGTTGGAAGCAGCATCCTAATTTCTCTTGGAATAGTCCATGTTTAAATCCACCTGCACAAAAACCACAAGGGAATGCTAATTTTCAAAATCAAGCAAGCAGCTCCCAAAACCATTACAAGGGAAATTTTCAAAGCAACCATCATCAGAATAATCGTCATCAAGGTTTTCAAAATAATCAACCACCTTTTCAAAACCAAAATCATGCACCTCCACACGATGACTCAAATCTTTCTTTGGAAGCATTCGTGAAAGGGTTTATGACCCAAACTCAAGCTTCAATCAGGAATCTTGAAACTCAAGTCAGTCAACTTGCTTTAAATCAAAGCACTAGGGCCTCAGGAACTTTGCCTAGTAATACTGAAATCCCAAAGGCCCTAGGAAAGGAACATGTGAAGGCTGTGACTCTTAGGAGTGGAAAAGAATTACCTGAAATTGTGGAGAAGGAATTTGGCCCTTTGACCAAAACAGATTTTGATAAATTATCCAAAGCCAATTCTACTCCAGAAATTCAGGTTGTTCCAAATCAAAAAGAGGACCAAGACCCTAAGATCACTAGTTCAAGTCCATCCAACATATCCAACACCACAAGCATATTGGAACCATCTGGCTCAAAACTTTCAAACAAATCTATTATCAAACCAGTTCCCCCTTACATTCCTTACCCCCAAAGGATGAAGAATGAGAAGGAAGAATTGCAATTTAAAAAGTTTTTGGATGTTTTCAAACAATTGCACATCAACATACCTCTTGTTGAAGCAATCGAGCAGATGCCCAATTATGCCAAGTTCTTGAAGGATATTTTGAGTAAAAAGAAGAAGCTGATTGAGTATGAGACGGTTTCCCTCACTGAAGGCTGCAGTGCTTTGTTTTCCAACAAAATACCTCCTAAGCAAAAAGATCCAGGGAGTTTTACCATTCCTTGTTCAATAGGTGGGAAGGAAGTTGGACAAGCTTTGTGTGATTTAGGTGCCAGTGTTAACCTCATGCCCTTATCAATTTTTAAAAGCTTAGGGATAGGAGAGGCAAGACCTACCACTGTCACACTCATCTTAGCAGACAAGACCATTGCCTATCCAAAGGGTAAGATTGAAGATGTGTTAGTTCAGGTTGACAAATTCATTTTTCCGGCTAATTTTATCATTTTAGACTTTGAGGCTGATAAAGATATTCCTATTCTTTTAGGAAGACCTTTCTTAGCCACGGGTAGAACTTTGATAGATGTTCAGAAAGGAGAGTTGACCATGAGACTTCACGACCAAAAAGTCACATTCAATGTTTTTTCAATTCCTTAAAGTACCCTAATGATATGGAAGACTGTTCAAGCCTAAGTACCATAGAGTCATTATGTCATGAGGAAGAAGACAATCAGACTTATAGGATAGAAGAGGAGGATGAGGAGAAAAGTGAGGAATATGATGATGATGAAATTCCCATAGAAAAGGAAACTGTCCCTTTGGTTGCTGCAGCATTTGAGCTGCTGGAAAATAGTGAGCAAAAACCAACCATTCCGTCCATAATCTCACCACCTGACCTGGAGTTGAAGAAACTCCCATCTCACCTGAAATATGCATTTCTAGGAAAAGAAGACAAATTACCTGTTATCATATCAGCCACCCTAGAATTGCATCAGGAAAAGAAGTTGGTGGATATGTTGAAGTTACACACCAAAGCCATAGGTTGGACCATTGCTGACCTTAGGGGAATTAGCCCCTCTATTTGTCAACATAAGATCATCCTAGAAGAAAAGAATTTCAAGTCCATAGAACCGCAAAGAAGGCTGAACCCTGTCATGAAAGAAGTCGTGAAAAAGGAAATTTTGAAATGGTTAGACGCGGGAATTATTTTCCCAATAGCCAGTAGTTCTTGGGTTAGTCCAGTCCAATGTGTGCCTAAGAAGGGTGGGATCACTGTCATTTCCAATGACAAGAATGAACTCATCCCAACTAGAATAGTCTCCGGATGGAGAATTTGCATGGACTACCGTAGACTAAACAATGCTACTCAAAAAGACCATTTTCCTTTGCCTTTTGTTGATCAAATGTTGGACAGGTTAGCTGGAAAAGAGTTCTACTGCTTCTTGGATGGATACTAAGGTTACAATCAGATAGCCATAGCACCGGAAGACCAAGAGAAGACTACTTTCACTTGTCCTTTTGGCACTTTTGCCTTTAGGAGAATGCCTTTTGGACTTTGCAACGCACCTGCTACTTTCCAAAGATGCATGATGTCCATATTCTCTGACATGCTTGAAAAATCCATTGAAATATTTATGGATGATTTTTCTGTTTATGGTTCATCTTTTGATCATTGTTTGGAAAATCTAAAACAAAGTCTTGAAAGGTTTGAAGAAACTGACTTGGTTCTTAACTGGGAAAAATGTCATTTCATGGTTACAGAAGGAATTGTCCTTGGTCATTTAATTTCAAAAAGAGGAGTTGAGGTAGATAAAGCTAAACTTGAAGTTATTGAAAAACTACCTGAACCAACCACTGTTAAAGGAATCAGAAGCTTTCTTGGTCATGCTGGTTTTTATAGACGTTTCATAAAAGATTTTTCAAAGATTTCAAAACCTTTATGTCTATTATTGCAGCAAGACCAAAAATTTGATTTTGATAAGGATTGCAGAAATGCATTCCTTACTTTAAAGAAAGCTTTGGTAACTGCTCCAGTGGTTGTTGCTCCTGAATGGGACAAACCTTTTGAAATCATGTGTGATGCAAGTGATTGGGCTGTTGGTGCAGTTTTAGGTCAAAGAAAAGAAAAGATTTTTCATACCATCCACTATGCAAGCAAAACCCTAAATGAAGCTCAAATCAATTACACAACAACTGAAAAAGAGTTATTAGCAGTGGTTTTTGCATTTGAGAAATTTAGATCATATTTGATGGGAGCTAAAGTCATTGTTCACACTGACCATGCCGCCATCAAATATCTCATTTCAAAGAAAGATGCAAAGCCAAGGCTAATAAGATGGGTTTTGTTATTGCAAGAGTTTGACTTAGAAATTGTTGATAGAAAAGGGGTGGAGAACCAAGTGGCTGATCACTTGTCTAGGTTGGAAAAGTTAGTTGAAAGTAGGGAAGGTGGAGACATCATAGAAACCTTCCCTGATGAAAAGATTCTTATGGTGCAAACACAACTGCCATGGTTTGCTGACATAGCTAATTACTTAGCTTGTGGCATCAAACCTTCTGATTACACTCACCATATGAGGAAGAAATTTCTCCATGATTGCAAATTTTACATTTGGGATGACCCTTTTTTGTTTAAACTTGGTACATATCAAATACTAAGAAGGTGCATTCCAGAATCAGAAGTGGTAGCAATCCTGCAGCATTGCCACCAATCAGCTTATGGAGGACATTTCGGAGGCCAAAGAACAGCAGCTAAAGTTCTTCAATCTGGTTTTTATTGGCCCACTCTCTTTAAAGATGCCCATAATTTTGCACAAAGATGCAATGAATGTCAGAGAAGTGGTTCCATTTCTCAAAGAAATGAAATGCCTTTGAATGGGATCTTGGAAGTAGAGTTGTTTGATGTTTGGGGAATTGATTTCATGGGTCCATTCCCACCATCTAACAATTGTCAATACATTCTTGTTGCTGTTGATTATGTGTCCAAATGGGTTGAAGCAATGGCGTGTGTTTCAAATGATGCAAAAATTGTTGTCAAGTTTTTACAAAAACAAGTTTTTACAAGGTTTGGTACCCCCCGTGCACTAATTAGTGATGAGGGTACCCATTTTATAAACAATTTGTTAAGTAAAGTTCTAGAAAAATACAATGTGAAGCACAGAGTTGCCACTGCCTATCACCCACAAACAAATGGTTTAGCTGAACTCGCAAACAGGGAAATAAAAGAGATTTTACAAAAAGTTGTCAAACCAAATAGAAAAGACTGGGCTTTCAAATTAGACGATGCTTTATGGGCATACAGGACTGCTTTCAAAACACCTTTAGGTATGTCCCCATACAAGTTAGTCTTTGGAAAGGCTTGTCATCTCCCTTTAGAGTTAGAACACAAAGCATACTGGGCTATAAAGGAGTTGAACATGAACTTAGATGATGCTGGTAACAAGAGGAAGTTACAACTTTGTGAACTAGAGGAACATAGGAACATGTCCTATGAGAATGCCAAACTCTATAAAGAGAAAACCAAAAAATGGCATGACAATAGAATCAGGCACAGAGAGTTGAAAGCTGGTCAGAAATGTCTTTTGTTCAATTCTAGGTTGAAATTGTTTCCGGGTAAGCTTAAGTCTAGATGGTCAGGCCCATTTGTCATACACAAGGTTTATCCATATGGGGCTGTAGACTTAGTTAACCCGGAAGACAATAGTGTGTTCAAAGTCAACGGACAACGAGTGAAGCTATACCATGATGCTGCAGCATCTCCACAAAATCACGCTGTGGAGGTGATTTCTTTGTGCTAAAAGCTTCAAACAAAGATGGGAACTATCTTTAAAAAGTTCCAACTATCCTTGTAAATATTCTTTTAATGCATTGTTATATTTCTGTATTAGTTGAGAGTGATATGTTCACTGATGTGCAGCCAATTAAGCAAACAAGGGAAACCAAAGGATGATGAGTCAATGCTGCAACATCAGGGGGGTTCGACTTTTCAGACAAATCAGTTGGAAAATCAGAGGGGCATTAAATAAAATTCTATTCCAGGGAATTTAAGGAAAGGCATTAAAGAAAAAAGGGCAAAAAAGATATCTCAAAAAGAAGCTAACTAAGTCAGTTACCTTTTTCCAACTAAAGGAAACATACTGTTGAGATCAGGTACACGCCAAGTACACCTAAGCCTCTAAGTTGTACTTTCCTTAAAAATTAACCCTTGGGTATTACCCAATTTACAGCTGGTCACTACTCCCCATATCTGATAAGTACATTGTCCTTTCATATGCTACCTAACAAAACCCTCAGCTAAAACCCTTTTTCCTAATTACCCACTCTCTTCATCTTCTATATCTCTCGTCTTTGTTCTTCACGAAAACCACACACTCAACCACAAAATCAAAAATACCCTCTTTCTCAGTCGATTAAAGCATTCGATTTCATGGCAAGAGTGAAGCGCACCCTACCTCGAGACCCAAATGCAGAAGGCGAAGCCCTAAATGTGCGACGCAGTGGAAGAAATCGGGCTATGGTTCGCCCCCTGTTTCGAATCGAAGCCCTGAAATGGTGGTCTTGGAGGACGATTCTACTCCTCCCCTATGTCGGGTACCATTCGCGAAACTTTCACCGAAGAAAAAACCAGCAAAAGGTGAGGGTTCGGGTGTGGAGAAGCAAGCACCCATCGCGACCCCTGTTTCAGCCGAAGTTCGAGGAAGCACGTTGAACCATCTTGCTATCGTTCCCTACAGAAATCCGCATTCTACATCTACAAGGAAGGGTAAGGCAAATGTATCATCTTCTCTAATCACCTATTTGAATGAGATAATTGCTTCCAGTTCAAAGAATGATCAGGGTGAACCCATTACTCCCACAAAACTAAATGTGCCTTTCTTTGAACCTCTGGAGTTTGTTTGGCCATTTGGACAGTCGGACTCCACCTCAGATATGCAAAAATTTACTACTAAAAACACTGAGGTGGAAGACGTTGAGATAGAAACCATCCAAACATCTCTTGAGATTCAACTAAAGCCCATTAGTTCTACTTCTGTGGATTTAAGATTCTTTAAAAGAAATGAGTTTGATTGGTCTTTTGGACCTCTTCACTCCACCACAAACAACTCAGAAGCTATTCCTAAAAACAGAGTGGTGGAAGAATTTGAAGAGATGACCATGGAAATGCCACATGTGGTTCGGCAAAGTCCAATCAAAACCATTCCTAATTTAAATGAAACCATTTGGGAAGATGAGGACGAGCCATTGATTGAGAGAATAGCCCCTAGAAAAAGAAAGTATTTGGGTAAAACTCATGCTACAAAAACCACAGGGGCTAAGCATTTAAGAAAAAGAAGTAAAAGGTTGATTGAGGAAGGTGAGCCATCTAGAACAGAGCCCTTAGAGACCAATTGTTATGCTGCAGCAACTGTGCAGCATGAACAATCTGTAGGAAAGAAAAAGAGGAATGATGTGACTGCTAACTTTGTAGAGAGACCTGTTAGACCAAACCGTGGCTTCAGCTCTACAGCTGCTGCCAAAATGTGGCCAAAGTTTCAAAACAGGATAGGTCTCCCAGATAAGGGATTCGATGAGCAAAGCATTAGAGAGTTTCATTTCATTAAACATGTGGTAGAAACCCAAGGGCTAGAGAAGCTTTGTGAGATCCATCACTCTTACAATCTCACATTGATCCGCGAGTTCTACTGTGAGGTGGCAACCAACTCATCCTCTAGACTGACTGTTAGAGGCATTCCAGTCCACCTTACAGCCAAGAGAATTAACAGTTTCCTGTCACTTACTCCACCAGCCAAGACTGAGTTTTATAAGCTGGTAAACAACGCAACTTTAAATGATTTACATGAAGTGGCTGCTGCTGTGGGAAAGCCTAGAACCTCTTGGGAATACCACTCCAATCTAATGTTGAGAACCTTTAAAGCTTCTAACCTCTCCGCAGATGCCAATGTGTGGATAAATTTGGTGAGACATTCCATTTCACCAACCACACATGACAACACGATATCTGTGGAGAGAATGTTTTTGCTATTTTGTGTTATGACAGGTAAAACAGTGAACCTGGGGAAGCAAATGCTGAGAAGTATACGGGAATGTGCCACAAGAGCAAAGGGGAAATTCTATTTTCCAGGAATGCTGACAAAATTGCTGGTGGAGATAGGTGTCCCGCAATACAAGGACGATTTGATAGTAAAAGAACAAAGGGAGAAGGCTGAGATCGATTTAAGAGCAGTGCAAAGGCTGCGAGATAGAAGAGAGAAAGGTGTTGGAACCCTTGACATGGTGAATATGATGCAGGACGTGCTGAGCCAAAACAGCACCCTTTTGGATACAGTATTGAAGCAGAGGAGTGAGTTCATAGAGAAGGTTGAGGAGTTAAGATTCGAGGTGAAGACTGTTGTTGCTGAAAGAAAGAGGAAAGCAAGAGAGATGGGCAGTTTGGGACTGCCAAAGCTGAGAAGGTTGTTGAGAGAAAAGAATCAGGAGATAGCCAAACTGCAGCATGAAAACCGAAAGCTGAAAGCAGTGGTTGCTGTCAAGAATGGTGTTGCAGCACTCAAGGCTGTTGGGCCTCAGGGCACTACTATTTTTGGGCAGAAACAACCTACTCCCAATGAGTAGGGCAGGTTAATCATGCACTCCTAGCTCCATTTATTGTCTTAATTTTTGTTGTTTGAGTCTGGGATTAGTTTTTACATATTTTAGGTTTATTTTCTTGCATTTGGGTCATGAATGAGTAGTGTTAGCATGTTTGCATAGCCCAAATAATTTCACAAGTCCAAGACCATTTCTTTAGGTTGTTCATGCTAGAATTAGCCTCAGACTTGCTTGGGACACAATTTGGTCCACATTCTACATTCATCACAAAAATGATCTAGGCCATCATTCTTTTCCCCCATTTTTAGCCACTTGAAACCGTTGAAAATACATCCTTTCCTCCATACAATGAGGACATTGTAAATCTCTTAGTTTGGGGTGGGGTGTGTCTAAAAATGACAATCAAAGGCAAAGCCTTAGCAAATATTGCACGTCAAGAAAAGAGTGGTTGAAACACCAAAAACACCAAAAATGCCCCATAGGGGCAGGTGTATGTCATCAAATAGAAAATGCATAAAAAATTGAAAAAATCCAATGAGATTTGATGCATGGGGAGAGAAAAGGTAAAGTGAGAAAGAAAAATATGCCAAAAAGAGAAATCCAATTCACTTAAAGTCCTAGTAATCTGTGATGTGTACGATGTGTTGACTAGAACAAAAAGAATGTGAGGCTAACTTATGGTTTATGGTCACAAAAGAATGGGACTTTGGTCACTTGGGATTTATGAAAGGCTATGCTATGCATCCTAAACATGCTCACACTCATGATGTGCACTTAATGCTATCCTTGTGCAAAGCTTTCAAAATTTGAGTCATTTTCTTTTTAGTCTTTTCATTGCTTGGGGACAAGCAAATTTCTTAGTTTGGGGTGGTGATAAGTGCTCAATTTTGAGTACTTAAGCACTTATTTCTTTGGTTTAGATAGGACCTTTTCATTCTAAAATCCCAACTTTGAGTCCTTTTTATCTTATTTTACATTCTTGGAGCTAGGAATCATGGTTAGCTTGTTTTGCTTTGTTGGTAGGCTAATATAAGCATTTTTGAGAAAATCAGCCAAAACATGGTATTGCTGCAGCATTGGAACAGCAGGGATCTGGTGATAAAGGGGCTGAAGGAGACGGCTTAATGAGCTGGAAATTGATATTTTGTGATTAAATCTGATATTTTGTAACCCCTTAAACACTCTTTAGATTGTAATGTTGGTTTAAGTAAGTACTTAGTTGGTTGATGTACTTCTAGTTGAATGGTTGTACTTTCTAGTTAGACTTAGTTGTACTTTATTACCTAAGATGCCACTCTCCTTTGTTATAAATAGAGGGGACATCTTACCTTTTGGATAACCCACTTGAGACTTGATCTGAAATCAGTTATACACTTCAGTAGTTTATTTTCCAGAAATCATCTTCATGATCTTCATGTTCTTCAAATCTTCAAGTGTTCTTCCCTTAATTTTTCTTTGTTCTTAGATACACGTATGCGTTGCTGCAGCACTGGGCAGTCTCCCACTGCACATGTTCGTCTCTTTAATGTTCTTGCATCTTATTTCTTATGTTTAATGTTCTTACTTTTCAGTAAATATTCTTGTTAGTCATAGATTTACATTCCATTAGTTACATTCTTGTCTTTACATTTTTAGTCATTTACTTTAGTTAGTTTTTATTTCCAAGTCATTTACTATCTTTGCATCATGTTTACTTTCCTAGTATTTTGCATTTATTTTGTTTCATTTAGTATAATGAGTAGCTAATCTTGTAGCTTGGGTGTGAGACAAAGGGTGTTATGATGACCAAAAGAAAGTAGGCATTTTTGTGGCAAAAATGAGGTTTTATTATTCCAACCCAAGTTCTTTCAAGATAACAAAATCCTTTGACAAATTGATTACTTTGATAGTGTTAAAGTGTCATGGACCTAGAGATAGGCCATTGAATAGCACGTCAATTTGGATGACTTAAGGGGTTATATCGAGAGAGTAACTTGCAATGAGAGTTGTTACTTTTGTTTTCTAAAATGATTCATTCTTGATAAGTTGTCATTTTCTCAAGGGATTAAAATGGAATAGACTTAGAGATAAGCTATTTAGGAGTATACAAACTTGAGAGGCATGGGGGTTATATCGAGAGAGTGACTTTTAACAAAGAGAATCTGTTTTGCCGTGTACTTTGAGAACGCTATTTCCATCGTTCCATTATCTTGGGTTCTGCTCAGAGATGAGATTGCTCTAGCTACTGGAATCATGGGATGGTGAGAGTCCGAGAGGAACGCGTCTCAAAGTAGATAATAAAACTAGTTTTTGTCACTGCTATGCTGCAGCATCACTACAGTTTCATGCTGTAGCATTGTTGTAGCATTGGTCTGCTGGAATTTGGTTTACTATAACATCATAAGTCTTACACCCTTGCTTCTCTTTCATTATTGTTAATTAGAATTTGTGTTAATCATCAACCAACCAATCAAAGATATTTTCTTCCAAATCGCCATCTGAAATCACTTCTTTCATCCTACTTTAATAGACATTTTAACTCCAATCTCTGTGGGACGATAATCGGTATTTTACCACTTTATTAATTGATAAGACGACATAGTTCTAAATAAGTATACTTGCTTATTGGTTCTATTAGCACGCGTCTGTAGGTGTATTCAAAGCACTCGTCAATTATGAACAAGTGACAAGTCTACTAATGATCTGATGCAGATATCAGTGAAATCAAGACAAGTCCACAACACGCGATATTTCAAATAGAAGACTTCAGCGATAGCTGACGTTCATTCAGGTCTCACTGAAGAAGATCAAATCAGCGATCGCTGATCATGAAGCCTGCTCTACAAGAAATGTTTGTCTTATCCCCTTGCACACTTTTGTTCGGTTTTTCAGAGGGCATGCCTTTGTCCAGAATCGTACAAACCACTCAGCCTCTACATTGTTCACCATGCGGGCAAAAGCATGTTGGCAAAAGTCAGAAGCATGTATCCAACCAAATAGTGACACGTGTAAAGTCCTGCTGACATGCATTAAATGCATGTAGTATAAATAGGAGGATTGCACCTTCATTTCGAAGGTGCGACTATCCTTGAACTTACTTTGTGCCTTAGAAAATTATCCTTAACTTTTTTCCTTCTTTCTCTCTTATTCTTAGTGCACGAATACTTAGTGTTTCTCATAGTTTGTTTAGATTGAGTCTTGTACTTAGTCTTATTCCGCAACAAGCTATAAATTGTTTAATTTACCAATAAAACAATTTAAAAAGATAAAAATCTTGTGTTTGTATTCAACCCCCCCCCTTCTACAAACTTAATACTCGTATAAACCTTCGGGACCAACAACTGGTATCAGAGCAGATTGTTTAATCTCAATAAACAAGATCTTGCTTATACTAATCTCTTCCTTGCTATTCTTCATATGGCAAATAACACAAACACAAACTACATTGATAATTTCTCTCTTGCCAAACCTCCTCGATTTAGTAAAGATAACTTCAATCTTTGGAACAATCGAATGATAATTTTCCTAGAAAGTGTAGATCCCACTATAGCTCACTTTATTGAAAATGGGCCCTATGTTCCATTCATTAAGATGCTGCTGTTCCAGCCACTGCAACCACCCCTGCCATTCCTGAAAGCAGATCGTCAAGGCAGTCTCTCAGTAGACTAAAGAAGACAAGAAGAGGGTAGCCATAGACACCAAAGCTAAATCTATCATTTCTATGGCTCTCCCTGATGAAGTATATCATTCCACAATGAACCTCAAAAGCTCCAAAGCCATGTGGGACACAATCTGTGTTAAATATGAAGGTACCGGTGACGTACAAGAATCCAGAAGAATAAATCTGGTAAGACAGTACAAAAGCTTCATTTGTGGTAAGAATGAAACTCTCTCTGAAGTTCACCAACATTTTAATTGCTTAATCGTTGATTTAAAAACTGTTGGTAAGACCTACTCAAACTCCTAGATCCTGACAAAGTTCTTGGAATGTCTTCTTGAAAGTTGGGAGAACTATGCCATGTGTCTTAAACTCTCAAAGGATCTGAAACTAAAGACCCTACGTATCTTATTTGGCACTAGGCTCAATCATGAGCAGTCGTGTCAACTTAAGAAGAATCTTGTCAAAGATTCCAGAAGCACACCTGTTGCTTTACTCTCTTCAGAGTTAATGCCCACTCAGCGATCTTCTCTCACTATCACTGAGTTGGAATCTAACTTTGATGATTTATCAGATACTGATCCTTCAGAGCTTGATGAATCTCTAGCACTCCTGACTAACTATTTCAAGAGATTCGCTAGAAAGAGTAACTTCAGAAGAAATAAACCTCTCACCATCACTTACAAGCCAAAATCATCTCATGTTGATAAGGCCACTGCTACTTGCTATAACTATGAGAAAATAGGTCACTTTGCTAGTGAGTGCAGGTCAAAGAAAGCTTTCAAACCTTCTTAATCCTTCAAGAAATCAGCTACTCCTAAGACTAGAGATGATAAATACCTTAAGCTCAAAGAAAAATATGAGGAGCTGAAAAGCTATAAAAGAAAAGGTAAAGGTCTGATCACTGAAGATCATTACTGTGCTGAATTTGATGAAGAATCAGATTCTGATGAAGAAGATGTGGCCAATCTCTGTCTTATGTCCAAAATCCAAGAAGTACATGAAGAACTTGCTAAATTTCCCTCTACTTCAACTTCCCAGGTATCACTCTCTCCTTCTCCTGAAATAATTGATGTTGATAGACTTCGTGCTATTGATATGCTGACTGTTGATTTATATGATGCCTTGAATGGCAAAACCAAAGCTGAACAACAAAATCTAGATTTAACTGAACAACTTAAAAATTGTCATTTAAAAATTCAAGAGCTTTCAAAAATCGAAGAAAATTTGAAAGATCAGGTTTACGTAAATCAAGTCATCAGCATGGAACTCGAACAAGCTATCGCTGATCTGAAAGCTAAGAAAGCTACTATTGAAGGATGGTGTAAATCCTCAGCAAAGATCATTGAGATAATCGATGCTTTGTCACTGATAAGAAAGAGAAAATTGCTCTCAGCGGATATCGTTTGGAAAATGTTTATGTCATAAACATGGCTATGTCATAAGAGGTTCTCTAAAGCCTCATCTGATGTCAAATGGCTATGTCATAAGAGGCTCTCTCATCTCAACTTCAAGACGTTGAATACTCTCTCCTCCAAAGAATTAGTCAATGGATTGCCTCAACATTCATACGCTAAAGAATCTATCTACTCAACATGTTAAAAAGGAAAACAAACGAAGGCTAGTTTCAAGTCCAAGCAAGTTTCCTCAGTGACAAACCCACTTCAGCTCCTCCACATGGATTTATTTGGCCCTGTCAATATACAATCCATCGTTGGAAAAAATACAATCTGGTCATAGTAGATGAATTCTCTCGCTATACCTGTCCAAAGAGTGACACCTTAGAAGAACTCATCTCATTTGTCAAGAAAAAGGAAGTCCTGAACAATATGACCGTTCGCTCAATAAGAAGTTGTTAGGGTCAATTAATGGTTGAATAGAAGTTCAAGGGCTTGTTTGTAATTCTTTATTTTGAGCCTAGTTAGTGAACGGGCCGTGGGCTTGTTACCACGGGCCCGTCATATATAATGTTTTGTTTAGCCTTTGTTTTAGGCTAGTTGTCTGTTTTGCTTTCCTGAATCGTATTGTAATTCTCTCTACAATTAAAAGCTAATTGGATGACTAGTTGAAATCATAACACCTGTTCTTATCTATTGATTTCTTCATTGTTCATTGCACGGATCTGAGACTCACAATTGGTATCAGAGCAGACGGAAAAATCGATTCAAAGTGTTCTTGAATTCTGGTAAGTTTTCTGATCATACAGCTGTGTTCTTGATTGAAAATCCATATTTTGATTCTGTTGAAATTGATCGTTTTCGTTTATTGGATATTGTTAGCATCATTCTTATTAGTGATTCTGCACGTTTTCGCAATCTAATTCGATCATCTGAGTGATTTTTAAGCAAATTAAAGTTCAAAAGTTCTTGGTTGTGTTCTTGCAAAAATCGAGTTTTTACCATCAAAACTTGTTGTTTTTGCTTCAAAATCGATTTGGGTAGTGTTATTTTTGTGTTTGGTCGATTTCCTAACCTTTCAGGAATGATTTTGAGCAACCCTAATCGATTTCCAATCGACTTGGAAACCACAGTCGCGCTTTCCGGATAACAGCCGTAGTTTCCGGACAATCACTCAATCTTTCCGGATACCACACACATCTTTCCGGGTAAGTACTTCTTTCCAATCTTTCCGGGTACAATTGTTCCGGAAACCCAAAGTTTCCGGTAAAATATTTTATCCGGACAACTCAAAGTTTCCGGTAATCTATTTTATCCGGACAACCAAAAGTTTCCGGTCATATTGATTTTTTCCAGACACCATCATCCGGAAACCCATTTCATCCGGTAAGTTCTGTGTTTGAGTTTTTTTTTTGATTTCGAAAACTAATTTCATCCGGTAACCCATTGTATCCGGAAACCTTAGTCATCCGGAAACTCTTGCTTATCTGGACACTTCTTTGATTTGATATGTTTTTCACTCTATCTGATCCGGACACTTCCAGATCAGATAGCTTTCATCCGGATTCCTATCCGGTAAGCTCTGTTTGGTCATTTCTTACCCGTGTCTAGTAGAATCCACTCTTAGAACCTGCGTTAGGACTTTACTCGTAGTGCCTTGAGTTAGGTTATCACTTTGAATCGAACAAATCGTCTGACGATCACTCTAGTGCAACTAAAGATGACTTCACGCGACGCTCTTGCTATCGGCACCGATTCCAAACCACCTTGCCTCTACCAAGGTGAGTACAGCCAGTGGCGGGACAGATTCATAATCTTCATCGAGTCAAAGGATAACTTCGAGTATATTTGGTGAGCTTTAGAAAATGGGCCAATCCCTACACCCATGAAGACCGTTCCACCAGCTGCAGCAGGTGGTGATCCTCTCACCGTGAGAAAGACACTCACCGATATGACTGACGACGAAAGAGGCATGCTTGAGGGAGAAAGACATGCTAAGAGGTATCTTGTTCAGGCTCTACCCAACACAATCTACACTGCCATCGACAGCTACAGAGAGACAGCAAAGGGTATGTGGGATCAGGTGCAGAAGATGATGCGCGGGAGCGAAGTCGAGAATCAGTTGAAGATCAACAACTCCATAACCAAGTTCGATGGGTTTAAGCAACGCGCCGACGAATCACTCACCCAGACCTATGAACGCTTTTGTCTCCTTCTCAATGAGCTTAACAAGAACCATATCACTCGCTCCAACACGGAAAACGCGCTCAAGTTTCTCAACAACCTGTTGCCTGAATGGAAGGTTTTTGCATCTCACGTCAAGCACAACCGATTGATGGAAAATGTTGGCATCAATGAACTCTATGAGACGCTTCTTCAAGACGAAGATGAGGTGTTGGAAATCCTGAATGAAAAGAAGTCTGTATCCAAGCCACCAGCTGATCCACTTGCTCTCATGTCTTCCAAACGAGGCAAATCTTCTGAGCGTCACTCCAAACGTGCCCAAAAGCAAAGCGAATCGGAGTCAGAACCTGAAGAAAAGGAAGACAGTGATTCTGATCCTGAATTAGCTGCCATCATGAAAGCAATGGTCCTACTCTCCAAATCATTCCAACAGAAGTTCTACAAGCAACCGACGTCCAATAATCAATGCTACTCCACTTCCTCCAACAAGCGCCATGATTATAAGGACAGATATGAAGGAAAGAAGAAAGCTGGTGAGCCCGACCAGTCTGACAAGAAAGAGAAGACAGAAAAAGATGATCGCAAGAAGAAAGACGAACCCGTGACTTGTTATAACTTCGGGAAGCTTGGTCATTTTGCGAAAGATTATCAGAGGCCTGTTGTAAAGAATTCCCACTATTACAAGGCGAAGCTTGCATTGATAGAACAGAAGGAAGCTGGAGAAGCGTGATAGCCCATAAAAGCAATCTGAAAAGCTGAAAAGCAATCTGAACGGATAGATTCCCATAAGGCCACTTCTAATGAACAACTGCTTGAGATTAAATCACTATCTGAAAAGCTAGATGTTCAAACGCGAATAACTGAGAAATATAAGTCCGAAAATGCTAACTTAAAAGACAAATGCAAAAATCATTCAATCGCACCTAAGGACTTAAGGGCCAAATTATCTGAACTTCAGTTACAGTTTGATTAGTGTATGAATGAGAAAGCAGAAACCGTTTATCAATGTTCTGCTCTTCAAATTCAGCACAAGGAGTTTGTCACAAAAATACTTGATCTTGAAACAAAACTCCACAAAAGAGGTCAAACTGATCAGACCATCCATATGAATAAACCAAAGGAGTTCACCTATTTTAACAAGGACTGGGGAATCGGATACGATAACCCACACTATTTGAAAAAGGGTATCCGGAATATGCAATTAAATGGACTGGTCCTCTTGAACCTGAAAAGGAAGAGGAAACTGAGGAATTCAAGCGCGCACACACGTCTAAAATGCAACTTCCTTTTTGTTATGAGCCTGTGAATTATTCCTATAAGAAAAATAAGAAGTACCTCTCAAATGACTACTTCGATTGCTATAAGGTTGTAACGCCCAAGGATTCCTCTAAAAAGGATGAGGTCCAAGCAACCGAAAACAAGACTGAGACGGATGAGTTCAAACTCTATGTTCCCCCACTCATCTTGGAAGCAAAGATAGTCGAGTTGGAGGAGTCACTCGAGAAAGAAAGGTCAAATTTTCAAAAGGAAAACCAAGCGCTAATCAAGGAACTTGAGAATCTAAAATCAGTCAAAACCGAAACTGTGTCGGATGAAGGACAGGAAATCCTTCAGTGTGAAATCAATATGCTCACATCAAAACTGGCTGCCTTGGCAATAGATGCGATGAAGGAGTATACGAGAAATGGTCAACTCCAAGAGCAGATTGACCAACTCCAAACTGAAAAGCAGTTTTCACCCGAACTTTCCTCAAGCTCATCTGATACGTCTTCGTGTAAAGCTTTCATAGGCAAAATCTCTTCTTCACAAGACGATAAAGATTCTCAAGACGAGAGTGTTTTAAGGAATTTGAACTCTGATTTTTTCTTAGCTTCCGCACCAAATTCCCCAAAGCACACTGACACAAAGTGTTCCTCGCCTTCCTCGACCGATCCAAGTCCTGTAATTCCGGATGTCGATTTTTCTAAATACATGAACTCCGGAGGCAATTCAGATGAAGAGTTTGAGTCCTTCCCCTTCGACAAACCTCTTCCGAGTCATACTGATTTTTTGTCACCAGTAGTCAATCGACCGGTCAATTTTCTAAAGGGTGACTGTTTTAATACAAAGCCCCCAGCTGTGATTAAGATTTCTAAATCTAAACCTGTTTCTCAAACACAATCACAGCCGATGCAAAAGACCGAGCGATTGCCTACCAATAATACTGCTTCCTCAAAAGTCACTGACCGTGCTGTCCCTGTTGTTTCAGATAAAAACGGTCGCGCTAAACAAGAAAAACCAAAGTGGCTAGCTAAGGAACTTGTCGAGGATGCTGCATTAAAGTCTTTCAATACTGTTTTTCCCTAGAATGAACAAAAACGATTGTGCTTGGAATCATAGGAATGATTTTGTTAAACGCGATGTTAATTTTCCAATTAAACTTTATTCCATTCAGCAATTGATTCAGTTATCGCATGATTGTTTGTGTTGTTCTAGTTGTGGTTGGAATGACTTTGATGATATTAACAATAATGATTGGTTTGGGTCATATCACATATATAATCATACACCCAAAAGCAAACCCCGTAAAAACAAAAAGAAACACCATACTCAACGGGGTTCCCAATCTGAGGTGAAACCCAAACAAGAGAGGAAACCCACTCCAAACCAGGTTCCTCCTACTGAGGGTAAACCTGCACCTAAGAGGCAACCTGCTCCAAAACAATCTCCTCCAAAAGGTGTAAACCCTACACCCAAGAGGCAAACTGTTGCAAAGCAAGTTCCTCCGAAAGGTGTCAAACCTAACCCTTCAGGACCCATGCAAATATGGGTACCTAAAGTCCGCTAAACTTGTTTTTGCAGGACGATCATGTGTGGTACTTAGACTCTGGATGCTCCAAGCACATGACCGGAAGGAGGGAGCT
The DNA here is from genome assembly GCA_033807775.1 of Saussurea involucrata. Lineage (NCBI taxonomy): Eukaryota > Viridiplantae > Streptophyta > Magnoliopsida > Asterales > Asteraceae > Saussurea > Saussurea involucrata. Next base: position 28,145,658 of record CM066313.1, read on the forward strand.
TCTCACGAACTACAAAGAAGAATATGGCGGAGACGTGAGGTTTGGGAACGACGACAAGGCGCCGATTTTGGGCTACGGCGATATTGTCTTAAGATAAGATCACTATCAAAAAGGTATCACACGTCGCGGGATTGGGACACAATCTGTTCAGTTTCGGCCAATTCTGTGACAAAGATCTCGAGGTCCAATTCAAAGCCAATAGGTGTAGAATTCTCAATGACGACGGAGTGGAGCTACTGGTTGGAAAGCGCAAGACCAACCTCTACACTATCGACCTCGTAGCCCTGAAGACCGATAACCCTGTATGCCTAATGTCAAAGGCTAATTCCGAACAAGCATGGATTTGGCATCGACGACTCTCGCACCTGAACTTCAAGAATATCAACAAATTGGTGCTGGGCGGACACGTGAAAGGCATGCCCGATCTTCAATTCGTGAAGGATCGACTATGCGGGGCATGTGAGATGGGAAAGATGAAGCGGGTGACGCATAAGCCCAAGGCAGCTCCAAGCATGTCCCGGTCCCTCGAACATATCCATATGGATTTGTGTGGACCGATGCGTGTTCAGAGCATCAACAAGCGCAAATACGTCCTGGTGATGGTGGATGACTTCTCACGCTACACATGGGTCAAGTTCCTTCGCTCGAAAGACGAAACTCCGGAGCTCATAATCAGTCACTTGAAGACCATCCAGCTGAATCTTCAGAGTCAAGTTCAGACTATCAGGACCGACAACGGGATGGAATTCAAGAATCAAACGGTGTGCGACTACTTGACTTCTGTCGTTATCTCGCAAACTTTCTCGGTGGCACGCACTCCTCAACAAAACAGAGTGGTGGAACGACGCAACCGTACCCTGGTCGAAGTGGCTCGCACCATGCTTTCTCAATCGAAACTGCCGCTATTTCTATGGGCCGAAGCGGTGTCTACGGCTTGTTACACGCAAAACCGCTCCATCATCAACAAGCGGTTCAACAAGACGCCGTACGAGATCATCAACAAACGCATTCCGAACGTCAAGTACTTCCATGCATTCGGATGCACGTGCTACGTCCTAAACGACAAAGACGATCTCGGCAAATTCAGTCCAAAAGCGAACGAAGGAGTTTTCATCGGATACTCCATGCAGGCTAAGGCGTATCGCGTTTACAACAAACGGACTAAAACCGTTACCGAAAGTGTAAACGTGACATTCGACGAAGCCGCAGATTTGGCTTCTGAACAAATCAGTTCAGAACCCGGTTTAACTGGCGTGCTAGCTTCCGAACTTCCATGTTCGGGATCTGCACAAGCGACAGTAAGATCGAATTATGCATCTTCATCGAATGCTGATCTTTCAGATTTAGATTTACTGTTTAAATAATTTTATGATGACATATTTAACGTTTCTACCCCTCATGTCTCAACACAACCACGACTTGAGGCTGCTCATATTGAAGATTCGGCGAATCTATCCGGTCCGCCGCCTTCGACCAACACGCCTTCCATCACTGTGGAGACAACTCAACCGTCATCATCAACTTCATCTGATACTACCATCCCCCCGGAGGAACCAGTAATAAACCCGAAGATCGCTCCTAATGACTTGTCTTCTGCTACTATCGATGATCAGCCTCTGCATTCCTCGGAACCAGAAGTTGCTCAACCATCGACGAATCCTCCCCATCTCCTCCAAGAAACCAACTGTCTACACTTGAAGCGGTACAAGACCTTCCATCTGGTAACTATGCGGATCCGGACGCCTCCCATTCAGCTCAACAGCCGCTTCCACACACCACCAAATGGACGAAAGCTCATCCCCTGCACCAAACAAGGGATTTTTTGTCAAACTCCACAAAGTGTCCGGACAGGTATCCGGACACCCATCTATCCGGATGGGTATCCGGATGATCCATCCAGAAACTTTGTCCCTTATATAAGGGATCCGGAAACATACCCCTTCATTATCCGGATTTTTTTCAAAACCCACACTAAACCCTCTCTGTTTTTTCCCTCATTCGGACACCATTGAACTCCTCTCCTTTTAGCTCGATCTCGGCTATAAACCAGGTAATCTACTCACTAATCCTTCTAGATAACATCTACGCTTGGTTCACGCACTCGAACATACGATTCGACCAATGATTTGGTCGCCACAGGGTTTCCGAACCCACTTTCACGACGATCTCAAATCGACCACTATCAGGGTGTTCTAGACTAAACTACACCATCTCGCATGCACACACTCTCAAATCGACACTTTTGTGCTATTTGGTTATTGGTTTCCAAGTGTTTTTCGGACAAAATAGATCCCCCCGGAATTCGTCCGGAAACATTCATATCATCCGGAAACCTTCATAATATAGATATTTCATCCGGAAACCATCAACATCCGGAAAACCTAGTTGTCCGAAAACCTAAGGGAAATTCAGAAACGGTTTCTTGAACAAACTCTCTTTTGTTAGAATCTGATTTAATATTTGACTCCTTTTCGTCATAAGATTCAGACTTAACAGATTAAGGTTCATTGATTTTAGAATCGGTAGATTTATCCATAGATTCATTTGAAAATATTAAATTAAATTCAGTTAGTTCAACCTTTTTGGTTTTATAACTGTAATTTAATTCATCGTATTTAAAAATTGTCGTATTGAATCTAGGCTTTTCGTCCGAACCTTTATCCGTCTTGTCTTCCGCTTTATTAGAAACAAGAGTTGAAGTATTAGATTTAACAAAAGTTTGTGATATTGGAGGTATTTCTGTTTTAAGCGTTTCCTTCAAACCTTCACCCAAAATTTCAATTCTGTAAAGATTTCAGGTGCTTTCTTTAGAACCTCAACATCAGACAATCCTAGACCCATTTTCGGATTAAAAAATCGAGTATCTTTTGGGTTACTAGTTATTAATTTTAGAGTTTGCTCAGTCTGACCTCTTTTGTAATTCAACTCTTCAAGTTGTTTGATCTTTGCAAAAGTTTCTATTCTTTCTTCATAGAGAATCTTAATTTTAAACTGACAATCTTTATTTTCATCACTTATATCCCTGATTTTCTTCTTCAATTCAGAAATTTCAGATTCAAGCTTTTTAACTTTTGTTCTAATGACTTCTTTTTCTTTTTCTCTATCTTCGGCTAGGCATTTATACAGAAGTGCCTCATCGTGATATCTCAATATTGAACGTTTCTCAGTTTCAAGTTTCTTTTGAACATTTTCAACTTTCTTTTGAAGTTCAGATATCATGAGTTGCATTTCTTTATATTTAGAATCATCGGTTTCAGAATCATTATCAGAATTATCAGAAGAATAAAGAGATTATACTTCGGAATCCTGGTCATCCTCATCCAATTTAGCCATTAAGTTGTGCTTTACTTGTGTGAAGTGAGCTTCTTCATCATCAGAGGAATCAACAAGCCAGATTTCTTCTTCGGCATTGATTGGCTTTCCACTTTCTTTAGCCTTTGCCAAGTGCGCTTTCCTCTGATAGTACTCAGAATCCTTTACTTTCCTTTGTTTGCAATCTCTAGCAAAATGACCGGGCTTTCCGTAATTAAAGCAGTATCTATCATATCTATCCTTCTTCTCCTTCTTTTCCTTTTTCTCCTCTTTCTCTTCCTCTTTGTCCTCATGCCTCTTCTCAAATCTCTTGTATTTGTTAGCTTTGTTATATTCAGGTTTAGTCTTTGAATAGAATTTCTTTCTACCAAACCTATTTTGAAATTTATTGGTTAACAAAAGCTAACTTTTCAACAACATCAGTCATATCATCTCCAGAACCATCATTTTCATCATCATCAGAACATTTCTTTTTCTTGCTCATATCAGAAATCAAAGCTTTTGTCTTCAAACCTCCGCTTTTCTTATGCTCACTTAGAAGAGCTAAAGATTCTTCCACCTTTTTGTTCTTTTCCTTTACCTCCTTCACCTTGTTTTCGTGTTGACCAAGGATACTGAAAATATCAGTCATCTTTTCATCGTCAATGTCTCTTGACATTTGAAGCTGAATAGAGTAAGAATCCCACTCAGGTAGAAGGTTATTGACAAACTTGTAATTGATTTCAGATTCTGATTTGTCGACACCATTCCTTCGTAGATCATTGAGAATGATGTTGTATCGATTGTAAGTTTCCTTTAATAATTCACCATCTCTAGCTTTGAAACCTTCATAAGCATTAATACTTTTGTTTCGTTTAATATTCAAAGATTTCGATGATCCCTCAAACTGCCTTTCTAGCTCATCCCATATTTCCTTTGCTGAATCACGACTATCTACACGGTTGTAGATATCGTTGGGTATAGCCATGGTTAAATAAGTCAATGCTAGTTCATCAATTGCTACCCTTTCTTTATCTCTTTCATTGTAAAACTTGTACTCTTTATCAACTCTCCTTGGAGCAACGTATTGACTTGTAGCTGTTTCAACCTGACCACCGATTTCCATATAAGGTTTGTGAGGACCATCTTTGATTGAAACCATAAGATCTCTGTTCTAATGATTTAGGAATTGAACCATTCTCTTCTTCCATTGAGAATATTCTTCCACTAGAAGAACCGGAGGCTTAGACTTTGATCCCATACTCAGTAACTCTCTCGACATCTTTAAAAATTGCTAGAAGTTGATCTTTCAGAAAATCAAGCAGTAAGTGTAAAAAAAAAATTACACTTAGAATGAACTGTTCAACAAATTCAACACTGTGATCACAATTCGGATTCAACACAAATCACAAGAATTCGGATGAACCTAGATCCGAATTCAGCAGATCTTGGATTGAACTGATACGAAACCAACAGAATTCGGATTAGCCTTGATACAAAACCAACGAGAATTCGGATTGGCCTTGATGCGAAACCAACAAGAATTCGGATTGGCCTTTATGCGAAACCAACAAGAATTCGGATTGGCCTTGATGCGAAACCAACATATTTCGGATGTAACTTGATTCAAAACCAATGATTTCGTATCCTTAAGGATCCGAAACCCAAACTTGTGAATTTTTTTACAAGAAACAAATATCACTTTTCACTTTGTGATCCGAAACCAAGACCTTGAACAATCCTAAACCACAAACTCAGAATAATCCGAAACCAAGCTTGAACGATCCGAATCCCTCTTGAATGATCAAAAACCCTGATGAATGATCCGAAACCCTTATGAATGATCCGAAACCTTCACTTAAACACCAAAAATCACTAAATCAACCATATCTTTTTCAATTCTGGATCAATTTTGATGAAAATTACACAGACTTGTTCGCAATTTAATTCCACACACTTTCTTAGTTTATCACAAATTCTAATTTGATCAATTTAATCGAATTATGATCCAAGACAGTAAAAAAATGTTATTCGAACAAACAGATACAAATTAGTCAAATTGATGATTTCTATGCAGTATTTGGCAAAGATTCTTGAATTAAAGATGATCATGGATGAAAATCGAGTGCAGTGATGTCAAGAATCAATCCAAAAGATCCAAAACTGGTAGAAATTGTGAATTCTGGATGAACAGTAGAAGATGAATAGTAGATGAAGATCGATCCGAGTTCTTGATGAACAGTGTAAAACTTTTCTGTTTTGGTTCTAAATCTGCTTGAATCTTCTGTTTGTGCTCTGATACCAAATGATAAGTCCCAAATCTAGCAATCAAACACAATCAGATCTAGAAAGAGAGAAAGTCATTCATGAATTGAATCTTGGAAGTACAAATGACATCAAAAGTTATGATTTACATGTAAAGTCTTTCCTTATATAGTAGAGTATGACATGCCCATACCTCATACTGGAAAGTATAAACAGTACAAAATATTATCTGCCTGATAACTACAATATTGCTCTAACAAGAACTCAAAGGTTTTTTTTGAACAAAGGAGGGAAAGATTGAAGGTTTGAATGTTCAGTAAGCGTAAGAAATGAAATGGGTCGATTGGAATGGGTATTTATACTAGAAACGTATGGCTGGATAACCATCGTAGGTACTGTAGGTACTCGAGTGTCAGATAGTGGAGTGGCCTCTACAGTAGAACGTGGAAACAACTAACGGTTGGTCTTTCAATCAGAGAATGCCAGGTAAGATTTGGTTCTGACAACTTTTGGGCTATCAAACCGTCACGGTTAGAGATGTGTGGGTGACATGTGGTTGATGCTCAGAAATAACCCGCACCTCTGATGACAGTACTTCTGATGACGTGGCAGAAAACTGGCAGAGCTCTGGTGGAACTCAGCACAATTTTGCCTCTGATGAGTGACCATTTTCATTCTTTTCAAGTAACCCAAGATGTTTCACCTTTACCCTAAAATCATTCAAAAATCCTGTATCTGATGTGAGAATAGTCAAAAGAACGAAAGCAGAATTATCTCAGAGATTTCACAGAGTTTTGGTGAAAAATCAGTAGAGGCTCTGGTGAAATGTCAGAGTTCTGGTAAGTTCTTGACATTATCAAAAAGGTTTTCATCAGAACAGGTTTTCCCTTTCTTAAAAATATTTCATTTTCTTGTTCAACGAGCAAAGTCAATTAGATTTAAAATTTGATTTGACTTGCTCCCCCTTAAATAGTGAGCTTAATTGACAGATTATTCTTTTTAGCTTTTTGAATGATTTAAAAAAAATGTACAAAGAGAATAAAGTATATGCAAATATGAAATTTACAGAAGAAAAATATTGAAAAAGTATGCTTTGCAGAGCTCTGGTGAGAACATCAGAGGCTCTGTTGAACTCTCCTACCCAACTATTTTGACAGAGCTCTGGTATGACCATCAGAAGCTCTGGTGAGTTTTAAACAGAGTTAGGAGGACATGTTCAGCATACCCGTCTTGCTGATTAAGAAGTTAAATCTCCTTTCATCAAAGGATTTTATGAACAAGTCAGCAAGTTGGAAGTCGGTTGAAACAAAGTACATTTCAATCGTCCCTTTTTCAACATGATCCTTTATAAAATGATACCTTATGTCGATATGCTTTGTCTTTGAGTGCTGAACTGGATTAGCTGTAATTGCTATTGCACTCTTGGAGTCACACAGAATTGGAACTTTGTTGTACTCCATGCAATAATCTTTGAGTTGTGTTTTCATCCAGATCACTTGAGAGCAACAACTAGCAGTAGCAACATACTCTGCTTCTGCTGTAGAAGTTGATACATAGTTCTGTTTCTTGGATGTCCAACTCACCAGTTTGTCTCCAAGCAATTGGTAGCTACCAGAAGTACTCTATCTGTCATTCCCACATCCTCCATAATATGAATCTGTGTATGCAATAAGCTCGAAACCAGAACTAAGAGGATAACAGAGACCCAAAAATTGAGTCCCTTTGGGATATTTAAAGATTCGTTTGACAGCAGACAAATGGGATTCTTTAGGATTTGCTTGAAATCTGGCACAAAGGCATGTTGCAAACATTATATCAGGTCTGCTTGCAGTTAAATACAGAAGTGACCTTATCATGCCTCTGTAGTTCTTGATATACATAGATTATCCTTGAGGATCATGATCAAGTTTAACTCCAGTGGCAATAGGAGTTTTCATAGGATTTGAATTATTGAGCTTACACTTTTTCAAAATATCAGAGATGTATTTTGATTGACTTATGTAAGTCCCTCTGATGGATTGTTTAACTTGTAAACCAAGGAAGAAAGAAAGTTCTCCCATCATGCTCATTTTAAATTCACTTTTCATCAAATCCTTAAACCTATCACAGTATTCCTGCCTAGTAGACCCAAAAATAATGTCATCAGCATATATTTAGACCAGAAGAATATCATTCTTATACCTCCTAATGAATAAGGTTGTATCGATAGTACATTTCTCAAAGTGATTAGTCAACAGAAAATTTGACAGAGTTTCATACCAGGCTTTGGGAGTTTGTTTAAGGCCATATAGAGCTTTGTCTAACTTGTATACGTGGTCTGGAAACTCTGAACTTTCAATGTTGCTGGACGTAGACTTCCTCTTATAGTCTCCCATTCAAGAAGGCAGATTTCACATCCATTTGATAGACCTTGAAACCTTTATGGGTAGCTGTTGATCCCGATTTTACTCAACAATGATATTTGTATCTAATACTTCAAACAAATAAGGGTGTGGAAGCGTTTTAAACGAACTAAAATATATTCTATGGTAGAAAAACACACAATATCAAATACGTGAAATAGAAATAACACTGATATTCAACTCAATGATTCACTGTATATTGATAAGCCAAGAACACCAAGAACACCGAAGGTACAATATGAATTCTGCTCTAAGGGTGTGTGTGTCGTACAAAGTTAATAGAAGACCTCAACACGAGCCTTCTATTTATACTATTCATCAGGGGACAGCTTTAGACAATAAGGACTAAGGGTACAAAGACACGATCGTAGGACTGCTACAGGTACAACGTTAATGTAGTGCGCCGTTTTTTGCAAAGGCTGTAACCCATCAGAGGTTGACACGTTGAATGTGCAGGACACGCCTTGTACGAATGATCTTCAGGATCTTCGTACAGCAGAGGCACATGAGATGCATGATCGTCCTTGTCTTGATCTTCAGATAATCTTCCAAGTCTTCAGTCTTCATACCACAGAGGCTCTGTCAAGTTTGGCAGAGGCTCTGTGGCCTTGTCTTCTGTGAATGTCTTCAGTTGGATCTTCTATCGGTGTCTTAGCAGAGGCTCTGTTGATGTATTTACACTTAGCCTATTTTTCATATACTTCTATTCATAGAATTTGGAGCTAACAATCTCCCCCTAAGTATTGAAAAATAAAAAATTGAAAAATGCGGGGTTTTCTAGGCTAAGTACACGACAAGAGGTATTTGACCTCTGTTGAATGTTTACTTTCATAAATAGATATGCCAGAGGCACTTACATTTGGTTACAGTGTACGATATGAAAAGTAAGCAGAGGTGAGTTATGGATGTCATATTCTGGCATTTGGGAAGTCGTCGACTTTGTGTCCTCCGATTCCTCCATCTTTGAGCTCACGGTATATTTTGGGGCAGAGGTTTCTGAAGTTGATGACTGAGTCGATGACCTCTATTAATCTGTCTGCTAAAGCTTGATCCATGAACTCCGTTCCTCTGTGCTCCAAGAGGTTGGTTCTAAACTCTACCAGAGTACTTGCTGCGTATTTTTGGGAATCAACCTCTAAGAATAACTTTGACTTTCCAGCAGGATCTTGATAGACGTACCCAATCCTTGGAACAATGATGATAGAGTTTGGTCTGGCAGAGGAGGGGCAGTCATCTTTTGGTGGTGGGATTCTCAAACCTCTTAAGCCAAGGTCTAGTCCTAGTTGGAAGTCCGTCATGCTATACATCAGAAGTCTTTCACGCATGGCCATCCTGATTTCACAGTAAACTCCTTGGATTTCCAGTTTATGGCTGTAGTTCTGCCTTGCCCAGCTCAGAAGGTCAGGTAGATCATAGAGGTTTAGATTTCTCAGATCTGCATCTGAGAACGTAGTTTCTGATCTGTCTACCCTCTTGACTCTGTAGAGGTTGTAGTAAACCTCTTTTTCGTGGGTATGGGACAACTTGCAATAGATGACCTTGTCTATCTTGGAATTTAAGAAGACTTGGTTGACGGGTTTGGCTTTTTTTTCTATAGAATTAATCTCGTAGTTCTTTAAGATAGTCAGGGTGCAGGATAAATGGTGGCAGAGGATCGTTGACTGCTCTGCTGTATAAGTATTTGTGCACCACCTCTTCCATTTTTCTTTGTTGAACAGGAGGTGGAGGCATGGGCTTTCGCAGAGCATCCAAGTCACTTTTTAGTTTAGCCACTCGATCTTCTGTTGGCTTAGCCTTTGGGTCAAGTATTGGCTTGTTTGACAGAGTGTCGAAACCAAAGCCCAGTCTTCTTCTTCAGGTTTCGGGGTGACAAATGCATCGAAGGCGCCCTTCATCAATTTCTCTGTGGGTTGATGCTTTGGCTTCTTCTGTTTTGGTTCCTCTATCATTATTCCCTTGCCTTTGTCTTTTGCCTTCTGCTGTAGATCTTCCTTTTGTACAAAATGGGTTACCTCTGTTTGTTTTAGCGGTTGAGCTTCTGAGGGCTTAGTTGTAGTTGCTTCTGTAGGTTTTGTAGGGGTTGCCTCTGTTGGTTTTGGCACTTGTGTTTCTGAGGGCTTGATAGGTGATGTGGGTTTGGTTTGAGGTCTGGCTGGTGAGGCTTCTGCTGATTTGCTCAGATATTTTCGTTTATGAGGAGCTAAGGTTTTGGTTTTGGTTTTGGGTTGTTCTATTGGTTTGGGTTTGGGAGATAGAGATTTTGTCGTTGTAGCTTATGGTGTAGGGCATGGTAACTTGGGTTCTTCTAGTGTTTTTGGTGTTGGGGAAGGTGGTTTGTCTTCTGTTGGTTTAGGTGATCGGGATGGTTGGTCTTCTTCTGAAGATGTAAGTATTTTAAATTGTTCTGTTGATTTGGGGGTTGGCGATGGTACATCTTCTACAGGTATAGAGGTTGTTTCCACAGAGGTGGGTATTGCCTCTGTGGTTTTTTGTTGGGTTCCTCGGGTTTCAATTGGGGGTGCTTGGGATATTGGTTCTGCTGAAATTGGTGGAGCTGGTAGACCTCTGCTCGCAGCTTGTTCTCTTTCTTTCCTCTATTTCTCCCCCTTAAGATGACCTGATGATCCATCAGAATGATCATCAGAGTCATCCTGACCCTTATCTTTAGTACCCTCAGTTCTGCATGTAGACTTTTTCTTCTTTGGAGGAGTGGCACCTGCGGCAAGCATTTTGGTGCATAGGTCATCGCAGATGCCAAGAAGGTAGGCGACCTTTGCCTCAGAGTTGAACCATAGTCTGCCGACGCTCCTCTGAAAGTCCTTAACATAATTGGCATTTGCGGTTTTAAAGGCTTTGATGAAGTCGGTCATTTCGTTCAACACACCTTGACCCAATTCTGTGATCTGTGCCCTGGTGATATAGTCTGTAGGTTTCAGAGTTTTGGTTTGATTGAGTGTATGCTCTTGCACTTTATCAAGGACCGTCTGAAGGTCGTCAATGGTAATGGTGGTTGCAGAGGCTTGGGGGAGGTTCTTTTGTGCCTTTCTGGCCTTCTTCAGTTGTTTGGATAGACTGGCAAGTGAAGCTTCCAGAGCAGAAATGGAGGCCGGTTCAGTGGTCGTAGAGGTTGTTGCAGCATGTGTTATTTTAGCCATGGCATTTCTCACCTCTGTATTCAGGGAGTCCACTTTGGTGGTCAGATCTGTGATCGCCCTGTTTGATTTTTCTGCAAAAATATCAAAGGAGCTTTTCAACCCCTCTAATGAATTGGTCATAGAGGTGACAAGGGTTTGGAAATCATCCCTTGAGACATATGAACCAGTTTTGACCTCTGGGGGGGAACACATGCATCCCCAGAGTGAGTCCCTGTTCTTGGGACACCTTCTGACACCCCTGTGTTGATGTTGAGAGTGGAATGATTTCCTTCTGATCCTTGAGCAGAGGTTTTTGAGACCTCATGCTCTACAAAAGTTCTGGTAAGCACATTGTCCTGATCCACTCCAGAGGTGGGTACAAGATTATCCTTAAGTTGACTTGGGGACTTGTCTAGAGTCCCTTTGTCGTTGTGCTTTCTAAGCTCCTCTGAAGAGCTGTTAGGACCTAAGAGTGTGTGCATGTCAGAGGAAACAAATTCCTCTGTTGGGATGGCAGAAGTGATCTGGAGCGATTGAGCATAAACTAAAGGCAAGTCCTTTGGAGAGGACTCCCTTGGAATAGTTTCCCCGGATATCTGTGGCACAGAGGTTGAAAAAAGTTCCTCTGCCCGGTTAGTTTGGGTTGGGTTCGAGCCGTGCTTCTCTTGTTCAATGACACCTTCTGCCACTAGACTGGCGGTGTCAGTGATATGGGTTGCACTGGGAGTTGGTTGGGGTTGTGTGCCTCTTCCATCTACGACATCTTTTTGGGCTTCACCCTCTGTTGGTACTTCTGTACTAGTGCCTTCGGCTTCTGTCATAACACTTGCATCTTGTATAAGTGAGGCGTAGATGGGATGGAACGTAGGCAAGTGTCGTAAGTCTGGATGCAGAGGTCTGTCTTTGGTTTTGTCACCTTCCTCTGCATCAGAATCCACTTCTGAGATGATGACGGTTGGTTTGTCCTTTGAAGCTTCCTCCTCTATCAAACATCCTGAAATCGGGAATTCTAACTTAGATTGAACTTCTATCTTCAGTTTTGATCATCTCTTCTGTGTTTTGTAGTTCTGGATCATAGCTTAGAGGAGAGGGAAATTGGTCACCATGTTCTTCTATGGCAGGGTCAACCGCTGGTATTAGAGAGTTCTGTTGGGCTTCTTCAGGGTTGAACACTGGAGGTTCTGTGGAGAACATTGGATGTGCCTCTGCAGTCCATCCAGAGGTGTCCAAGGTGTCTGCAAACTCGTGATGTTGGAGGAAGGCTGAGAAATCTCCTTGGTCCGCATAATGTATAGGAGTGGGGGAGGGCATAGGTTGTTCAGGAGCAACTTCCTCTGCTATGGTTTCTTCTGCGATGGTTTGCAGAGGAGTTGTGGGTTTTATGGGTTTCTTCCTCTTAGGTTTTGGGGCTCTTTCCTCTGATGTTTTTGACTTGCGTTTCTTTTTCTCCTTGGGAGGAGGAGGAGCAGAGGATGCGACGACCGACCGTTTCTGGTGGAGGTTGGGTGATCTGTGCAGCACTAGAAGAGGTTCCCTCTGTAGGCTTCTTTGCTCTGGGAGCCTTTTTATGTTTGGTGGGTGTGGCTGCCTTTGTCTTGGACGCATAGGAGATCATCTTCTTCCTCTGTAGTTTGATCTTGGCCAGTTTTTGCTCGTGCTTGGCCACAGCCTCTGCGTGCTCCTCTGGGCTCATCCTTTCTACAACTATGGTTCCTAGAGGGACTCCTAAACGCGGGGGTGTCGCAGGACTCGGTTCTGGAGTCCTATGAGAGCGTATATACTGTATCCTAAGTTGTTCATCAGAGGCATATGATAGAAGTCTGGCTGTCAGAGATCTGCAGATCGCATACCCCTCTGCATGTGTTGTGGTAGCCATTCTGCCCAATGGGTAAGTCTTGACTACTAGCCCTTCCATTGGCCATTTGTTGATTCGTAGCAGAGGTTCCAGAATGACTCCGATAGTCCTCTGGAACTGCAGAGCAGGGAGATCTAGAAGATTTAGACCCTTTGCCTTCTGTACTGAGATGCGACGGTCAATTGTGTTCACAAGCTCTTGCATCATCAGAGTTGCGAAGTCAAGGGGTAAGTCATAATAGACCCAGTACATTATGGCCAGGATTTGATGTGAGGTTTGATATGGACTTCCCACTTTGCCTGTGAGGCATCTGTTGAGTATCGAGAATAAGGTATTCCACAGAGGTGGGAATCGGTTTCGTCTGAAGTCATTCCTCTTGTTCAAGTGGGTATTGTAACCTAACATCTCTGCAAAGTCGCAGAGCTCTCTATCAGAGGGTATTTCAGCATACTCCTTAATCCCTAAAATCCCTCTGGTAGGCAGATTGAATTCTAAAGAAAGCATGGTTCTGTTAAATTTGAGCTCGATCTTTTCAGACTTATCAGGTTTTGAGACCCAACCTCTGACTTCCCTTGATTCTGTATCATAATAGCAGCTCTGCCAGAACTGGTTCATGTATCTGGCAGGGATGCAAGTGATATTTTTGGTTAAGAGGGTGTTCAATGGGTGGTTTTCAAGGATATTCAGTAATATGGCATGTGGTTCCCTAAAGGCTGTTCTTGAGGGCACAAGGAAGTGATTATTGGGTTTTAGGGGTAATGAGTTCTCGAAATGATTATTTTTGATGAAGAACTGCAGGTGAGTGGTCGGAGTGAAGTTAGCAGATTCACCCTGTTCTTGTTCAGGATTTGTGGCCCTGGTTCGGTGTTGTGAGTGCTCAGAGTGAGCAGGGGAGTTCGTCGGGGAGTTTTCGGTGGAAGCCATTGCAAAGGTCTTAAAGAAATGGAGTAGAAAAAGACGAAAGTTGTTCTTGGGAGGAAGTCGCAAAGGATGAAGAAGATAGGTAAACGGGGTTATATAGTGAGGGGTAGAAACGGATAGAATTCCACAGTAAAAGTGAATTTAATGTGTTTTGGGGTCCGCACTCGAGTTTCCTACAGCTGTTACCACTCTCTGCACCGTCGTCTGACTAACACAACCAATAGAGGTGTGCCACGTCAGAGGTGGCAGAGCACGATTAGACGTCATGTGCGGCCCATTAATGCCGAGCGCGTGGGCATCTCTATTCACAAATGACTGTCACTGTAGAAAAATAACCTGCACCTACAGAATCCCGTTTCTGCACATAAGTGTCAAATCAATAGAGGCTCTGTGGTGGAATGAGATCTATGATTTGAAGCCTTATTACATTTCCTCTGAGCTTGAACCTTTATCGAAACAATTAAAAGCAATTGAATTGATCGATATAGTTTTCGTATAGAAATTTCAGTTACAGAGGCTCTGGCTTACAGAGGCTCTGTTGAGCTTGGCAGAGGCTCTATGACCTTAAATTTCTAATAACAGAAAGTTCATAAAACTTTTTGATCATCCAAAGTTTTCATCGTTTTAAACACTGTTTGTAGGACGTTTTTGGAAGTTGGTGTCCTAGAAAACTGTTTTGGAAAAAGGTATTGTGCGAGATATTCTTCCTTTGATTCTCCTTTGCTCGACAAGCTACATGACTTCTGTAGATTTGGTTGATCACTACTTTTCTTTGGCTCCCCCTTGAATTAACCACTTTTGTAGATTAATTCAAGGTCTCCTTCTGCTCCCCCTTGACCTATGCTTGGTTCAGATTAGATAAGTAATGCATAGAACGTAGGTCAAACTCACAAGGGGCTTTGTGGAGATTGTCAGAGGTTCTGAGAATTCCCACAGAGGCTCTGTTGGGTGCAAAACTTTTAGTGATAAGGAATTTACATACAAAAGAGATTAAATATTTACATATATACAAGAGGATCGAGTTTCACTTACAGAGGGTTCAACTCATGTTTATCATACCCAACTTACTCACCAAGAAAAGGAATCTTTTCTCATCTAGTGCCTTGGTGAATAAGTCTGCAAGATGGTATTCAGTGGACACAAAGTACATCTCGATTGTGCCTTGTTCAACATGATGCTTCAGAAAGTGGTAACATATGTCGATATGCTTTGTTTTTGAGTGCTGTACTGGGTTGGCAGAGATAGTTATGGCACTTTTTGAATCACAGAGGATGGGTATCTTGTATATGTTGTAACCGTAGTTCTTTAGCTGAGTTTTCATCCACAGAACCTGGGAATAACAGCTAGCAACAGCAACATATTCAGCTTCTGCTGTAGATGTAGACACACAATTCTGCTTCTTTGAAGTCCAGCTGACTAGTTTACCACCTAGGAATTGACAACTCTCAGAGGTACTTTTTCGGTCGAGCTTGCATCCTCCATAATCTGAATTTGTGTATGCCTTAAGATCAAAGCCAGAGTTCTTCGGATACCAGAGCCCAAGATTTTTAGTTCCCTTAAGGTATCTGAAGATCCTCTTTACAGCAAGAAAGTGGGATTCCTTTGGGTTAGTTTGATATCTTGCACAGAGGCATGTAGCATACATTATATCAGGTCTACTTGCTGTTAAGTATAAATAGGACCCAATCATGCCTCTGTAGAGCTTGCACTCTACAGATTTAGCGTCTGGATCTGAGTGTAACTTATTTCCAGTGGACATGGGGGTCTTCATTACAGAGGCATCAGAGTGTTTGAATTTTGACAGAATGTCAGAGACATATTTAGCTTGATTTATGAAAATTCCATCTGATGATTGTTTTACTTGGAGTCCTAGGAAGAAGTTTAATTCTCCCATCATACTCATTTCAAACTCACTCTGCATGAGTTTTTCAAAATCTGTGCACTGTTGTGCATATGTAGAACCAAAAATAATGTCGTCTACATATATCTGTACAAGCAGAATCTCATCACCTTTTCTTTTATAGAACAAAGTAGTATCGGTTGTACCTCTGTCGAAATCATTATCGATAAGAAAGGTTGAAAGTCGTTCGTACCATGCTCTTGGAGCCTGTTTCAGTCCATACAGAGCTTTGTCAAGATAATAAACGTAGTTTGGGTACTTGGCACTTTCAAACCCTGGTGGTTGTTGGACGTATACTTCTTCTTGGATTTGACCATTCAGAAAGGCAGATTTTACATCCATTTGAAAAACTTTGAAACCACTGTGGGCTGCAAAGGCTAAGAAGATTCTTATTGCTTCGAGCCATGCGACAGGGGAAAAAGTCTCATCGTAATCAATGCATTCTTCTTGGCAATATCCCTTGGCCACCAATCTCGCTTTGTTTCTTATGACCACCCCATCCTCATTCTTTTTGTTTCTGAAGACCCATTTAGTCCCTATTGCTTGTTTCCCTTTTGGCAGAGGAACTAGGGTCCAGACTTTGTTTCTCTCAAACTGTAGAAGCTCTTCTTGCATAGCATCTACCCAGTTTGGATCATCTAGGGCTTCAGAGACACGTTTTGGCTTGATCAGACTGATAAAATTTGTAAAGAAACCGAAATTAGCAGTGGTTGATCTTGTCTTGACTTTCTCAAAAGGATCGCCAATGATTTGGCTCGGAGGATGGCTCATCATGAACTTTGTTGTTCTGGGGAGATGGTCATTGGCATCATCTAGTTGAACTTCTTAGGTTGCAATTGTTGGTTCTTGTGCAACCTCTGTAGCGGAAGGTACTTCTGTGCTTGAACTTGGTTCTTCAGGTTGTGGAGGTATTGGGATTAGAGTTGGAATGGGTTCCTCTGAGGATGTAGGGACTGAATCCTCATTTTCCTCTGGTATTGGTTCCTCTGTTGTAGCTAGAGTTGGTATGCCCCGTGCCTCTGTGGTAGAATCTTTTCTTGTATCATCTTCTGTTGGCTCCCCCTCAGCACGTGCATCTGCATGATTCACAGAAGAGGATGAAGTATTTAATGGACCAGTTAGAGATATACCTGACTCAGTCTGTTAGCTCCAATTTCTACTATGTATAGAAGTATTGAAAAATAGGCTAAGTGTTGACACTGACAGAGGTTCTGCCAAGACACCGATAGAAGATCAAGTGAAGACTAAACTGAACTCTCACAGAGGACAAGGCCACAGAGCCTCTGCCAAACTTGACAGAGCCTCTGTGGTATGAAGACTGAAGACTGAAGACTTAGAAGATTATCTGAAGATCAACACAAAGACGATCGTGCCTCTCACGATTTCTGTTGTACGAAGATTCTGAAGATCATTCGTACAAAGCGTGCCCTGACAATTCCACGTGTCAAACTCTGATGGGTTTCAGCCTTTGCAGAATTGCGGCGCACTATGTTAACGTTGTACCAGTGGCAGTTTCACGATCGTGTCTTGTACCTTTAGTCCTTTATGTCTAGAACTTGTCCCCTGATGAATAGTATAAATAGAAGACTCATGTTGAGCTCTTCTATCAAGCTTTGCACAACACACACATCCTTAAGAGCAGAATTCCTGTTTAATCTTCGGTGTTCTTGGTGTTCTATTTATATCAATATACAGTGGGTTATTGAGTTAAAACTTGTGTTATTTACATCTCACGTATTTGATATAGTGTGCTCTTCTACCTTAAATATCATATTAGTTCTCTAAAACGCTTCCGCACATCATTCTGTTTTGAACTAATAGATATTATCATCATTGTTAAGTAAAACGTAACCAACAATTGGTATCAGAGCCATCCTTGATTTTCTATATCAAGAGATCCTCTCTTACAATGATTTTTGGTAGAAACTTGGTTAGATTTTGACCTGTTCTTCGCATATTTCAAACAGACTCTGTTTTTCTGCCATTCTCGACCTGTTCGACCTTGGTAAACCTGCAGAATCTATTTTCTCGGTTAAAAACTCTCCATTTTAGTGCATCGCTTAAGGTTCTCAAGCTTGTAATCGTTTTTTCTAAAATCTTGACCCATCATCTGAAAATCTCAGTTTATACTTTGTTTTCTTGTATTTTCCAAAACCATTCAAAATGGCAGCGAACACCAACAACTACTTCTCTGCCGGTTCTTTAACAAAACCACCCACTCTACTCAGAGATGAGTACCCTCAGTCGAAAATACGAATGATTCATTTCTTCGAGGGTATTGACAAATAATCTCTTCACTACATCCACAATCCTCCTTTCGTTCCTATGCTCTCTGTACCACGTGTACCTTCAACAGACGACACTCCAGAGATTCCTGCGCACGAGAAACCTAAGTCAAAAGATAAATGGTCTGATCCTGACTGGGCGAAATACGAGTTGGCACAGAAGGCAAAGCGAATTCTGATAATGGCCATCCCCAATGACCTCTTCCAATCCCTAGATGCGTGTGAATCTGCATACGATCTATGGAAGGAACTGGAGAAACAATTGGAATGAGGGGCTAAAACTCAGAAAAATCGCAGAGCCCAATGTATCAATGAGTATTACTCATTCAAAGCTCTGCCGACTGAGTCTCTGCAGTCTACGTATGACAGGTTTAACTCCTTGATAAACAAGTGCAAGAAGTTTGGGATCCACAGAACTTCAGAAGAAATCAATGTCATGTTCTTAAAAAGTCCCTACAGACAAATCAGGACCTAGACACCTGGAGCCTATCAGATCTTTATGGAACATTGGTAGCTCAAGAACCCCAAATCGCCCAGGCAAAAACTCAGACTGCTGGGCCTCTGGCACTTGTGGGGAAGACTACAGAGGCAGAAGAGAAGTCTAAGAAAGTTGTGGAAGAGGAAGAAAAGAAGGAAAAGAAGGAGAAAAAGAAGAAAGTGATGATTGTCGATAGCTCTGAAGATGAGGTGATAGAAGAGGTGGCAACGATGGCCTCGATAGCTAAATCATTAGCTCTGTTGACAAAGGAGTTTGGAAGAGGAGGATACAAGAAGAAGGGGTATGACCGTGATGGAAGGGATGAAAGAGGAGAGAAGTATGAGCCAAGGAACCAAGGAAGAGATGGTTTGAACGACAGAGGTGAAAGAGATGATAGAGGTGGTGACCGACAGAGGTCGGACGACAGAGATGGCAACGGTTCCCAGAACCAGGGATGTTTCAACTGTGGCAAGCCAGGCCACTACGCAGCTGATTGCAGGAGCAAGCCAAACCGCTCTCAGAGGGATTCTGCTTTCTATAAAAAGAAGGAAGATTATTATGCTCAGAAGCCGCTGATGGTGGAACAAGAAAATTGGTTGTCAAATGAATCCTCTGACGAAGGCGACAACAAGAACGCCTTGTTCTGTGGAATGGTAAAAGTCAGCTCATCAGATTCCGATAGTGAGGTATCCACTTCTAACTCCTCCTCTAAATATAATAAAGCCGAGTTGCTTAAACTGACCATTGAATACAATAATCTCAAAAAGACTTGTGAGAGTACTCAAAAGAAACTTGCATTCTTTGAGAGAGAAACAAAACTTCTCACTCAAGAAAAGGCAAAAATATTTCAAGAAAAGGAAGAGATTGAAACTAATTGGAACAAAAATCTAAATCCTTTGAAAGAAAAGATTATAGAACTCAACTCTGCCTTAAAAGCTAAGTCTAAAGAACTTACGGATATTGAGAGCGACAAAATGAACATCCTTGCACTTAAACATTATTTTCAAAAGGAAAGAGAAGTCCTTCATCAAGACCTACTCAGAAGAGACCTTTTAATGAAAAAAATATCAAGATGCTCAGATGGTTTATGAAAAGATAAACACACAAATAGGGAGACGGGGAATTGGCTTTGGTGATATTGATCTATGCACTGGTACCAAAAGAGACAAATCTCTGTCTTCACTATTTCATATTGGAAGCACAAGAAAACCCGGTTTTTCAAACTTACTCTCTGTAAGAAAAAGGCAAAAAGTCTCTGGGGAACCTCACCAGAGGAAACATCTGAAAATGATAAATGTGTGGTTTGAAAACACAGATCTATCATCTTCAGTCTCTGTCAAAAGAGAATCCAAACCCAAGAAATAGCTGAAAACTCAAGATCAGATAGGAATCTTCAAGTTTGGTGACCCCGAGACTCAATCCCAGGTTGCCTTTGTCTGCACTATAGATTCTGAGAAGAAACTATCGGAAGAGGCACCTGAGTTCTTGCCTGCTTCCACAGAAGAAAAACTAACTCATATTTCTGAAAAGGAATTATTCGAAATCGGTGAAAACAACTTTTATGAATGTCCCAGTTCTTCCAATAATAGCCACAATCTCTCTGAGGAAATCTCGATGAACACTTCTGTTGACTTAGAAAATATCCCCGAAAGAGAGGAAGAAAGCGAGTATAGCACTTGCTCAGAAAATCCAGCCTCTGTTGACAGTGACTCAACCTCTGTATATGAGGAAGACTCATCCTCAGACGATTCTGAGACTTATTCAATTGAATCAGGAATAGTTCCTTGTGAAGCAGAGGGACTTAAAATTCCCTCTGAAATTCTTAACAGAACAATTACTCCTAAGGAAATAATCACAAGTGCTCCTATTTGCCCGGAGTTTGTGGACAAGTGTGTACAAGCCAAAACCTTTTTGGAACTTGAGAAAATAAAACCTGAAAAGGAAAAATCCTCTCTTAATTAAAAAAATGCTAAACCTTTTGGGCCTTTCAAAGAAAAATTAACTTGGCAACAAAAAGGTAAGTGGGTTGAAAATAACAAGTCTTTTACTTCTGTGACAGTTAAACCTGCAGAAGTTTACCACAAAAGAAGGGGACAACTGAAGGCTACTCCAACCAGAGAATTTTCAAAACAACAATCTAGTCAGCATAGGTCTCTTTGTAATAAGAAGTCTAGTGCTAGGGTAGATTGTAAAATTAAAGCCTCTGTACCCTGTTTTAATGTTTTCAATGAAAAGTTCAAGCAAATCTCTTCGCAAATTCATTATTGTCATTGTTTTGATCTTATGTTTCAATTGAACCAACATTTCTCAAGTCCTCACTGTTTCCTCTCTTTGCCCAAAAAGAATGATAAATTCAAGGGAAAGAAGAAACAAACAGGTTCTTCAACAGAAGGTAAAACCAACCCTAAGGATTCTAAGGCAACCTTGAAGACCTTTGACAAAAAGGGATCCATTTGGATATGGGTACCTAAAAATCTTTGATTGTCTTGCAGAAGCAGTATCTGCCGATCTGGTATCTTGACTCTGGATGCTCGCGACACATGACTGGCGACAGAGGTTTACTATCCTCTTACGAAGATAAACTCAATGGAGGATCTGTAACCTTTGGGGACAACAACAAGGGATACATTAAAGGCTACGGAGTCATCAAATAGGAAAAGGTTGAAGTATGCAAAGTTGCTTATGTGGATGGCCTTAAGCACAATCTTCTAAGTGTTAGCCAACTCTACGATACTGGCTTTGATGTTATGTTTAAAAGAACTTACTGCTCTCTATAAGGAGAAGACACTGGAGTAGAGCTTCTGCGGGCTGAGAGAAGGGGAGATCTATATCTCGTGAACTTTAGCGTCAAGAACAAAGAAGACAAGATCTGCTTTGTTGCTTGTAAAAATGAAGAAGCCTGGTTATGGCACAACAGGTTCTGTCATCTGAACTTCCACACTCTAGACAAGCTTGTGAAACTTGATCTTGTCAAAGGTCTGCCGGATGTTAAGTTCAACAAAGATCATCTGTGCTCAACATGTAAAATGGGTAAGCTTAAGAAGGCTTCCCACAAAGGAAAGACTGATGTGTCTTGTCCTAGGCCTCTGCACATGCCTCATGTCGACCTCTGTGGTCTGATTGCTACGCATAGCCTAGGAGGCAAGAAATACATACTAGTGGTGATCGATGAATACTCAAGATATACATGGGTAGAGTTTGTCAGAAAGAAATCAGATGTTCGTAACACTCTGATAAACCTAATGAAGAAAATCCAGGTTCTGTACGAGTGCAAAATCCAAAAGTTGAGAAGCGACAATGGCACAGAATTTAAAAACTCTGTCATTGAAGTTTATCTCACAGAAGAAGGCATTTCACAGAACTTCTCTACAGCACGTACTCCTCAACAAAATGGCGTTGTTGAACGAAAGAACCGAACGCTTGTAGAGGCTGCGAGGACCATGCTCACAGCATCTGGATTACCAATCTCTTTCTGGGCAGAAGCCATATCAACAGCATGTTATACCCATAATCGATCTGCCATAGTCAAAAGACACACCAAGACACCCTATCAATTGATCAATAAGAGGCGACCCAACATCAAGTTCTTCCATGTATTTGGGTGCAAGTGTTTTGTTCTAAATGATAGAGAAGCTAGAGGAAAATTCGATGTGAAGGCAGATGAGGGAAAGTTCATAGGATACTCTGCCACTTCAAAAGCCTACAGAGTATATCTTCTGCGGTCTCGATCCATAGTGGAAAGCATAAATGTCTCTTTTGACGATTCCGTTCAAAAGACTTCTGAACAAACTAGTTCAGAACCCGGTCTAAAGAAGGAATCCTCTGGCATCTCAAAGACAAGAGAAGCAGACCTAAATCTGCTATTCGAATAGATGTTCAACGATGATATCGATCCCTCTGCCGGAGCTTTCAGAGCCTCTGGAGAACCATCTTCTGTCAACCAGACTGAGTCAGGTATTTCTCTAACTGGTCCATTAAATACTTCATCCTCTTCTGTGAATCTTGCATATGCTAATGCCGAGGGGGAGCGGACAGAAGATGACACAAGCAAAGATACAACAACAGAGGCACTGGAAACACCAGCTACAACAGAGGAACCGATACAAGAGGAAAATGAGGATTCAGTCTCTAACGCATCAGAGGAATCAATTCCAACGCTAATTCCAATCCCTACACAAGCTGAAGAACCAAGTTCAAGCGAAGTACCTTCTACCACAGAGGTTGTACAAGAACATCCAGGTGCAGTCTCAGAAGCTCAACTAGATGATGCTAATGACCATCTTCCAAGAACGACAAAGTGGACGATGAGCCATCCTCAGAACCTAATTATTGGTGACCCTTCTGATAAGGTCAAGACAAGATCAGCCACTGCTAATTTTTGTTTGTTTACAAATTTTATCAGTGTGATCGAGCCTAAACGGGTTTCTGAAGCCCATGATGACCCAAACTGGGTAGATGCTATGCAAGAAGAGCTTCTACAGTTTGAAAGAAACAAAGTATGGACCCTTGTTCCTCTACCGAAAGGGAAACAAGCAATAAGGACTAAATGGGTCTTTAGAAACAAAAAAGATGAGGATGGGGTGGTCATTAGAAATAAGGCGAGATTGGTGGCCAAGGGATATCGCCAAGAAGAAGGCATTGATTACGATGAAACTTTTGCTTCTGTCGCACGGTTCGAAGCAATAAGAATCTTCTTAGCCTTCGCAGCCCACAGAGGTTTCAAAGTCTTTCAAATGGATGTAAAATCTGCCTTTCTAAATGGTGAAATTCAAGAAGAAGTATACGTCCAGCAGCCACCAGGGTTTGAAAGCGCCAAGTACCCAAACTACGTGTATTACCTCGACAAAGCTCTGTATGGACTGAAACAGGCTCCAAGAGCATGGTATGGACGCCTTTCAACCTTTCTTCTCGACAATAATTTCGAAATAGGTACAACAGATAATACTTTGTTTTATAAAAGAAAAGGTGATGAGATTTTACTTGTACAGATTTATGTGGACGATATTATTTTTGGGTCTACAAATGCAAATCATTGCACTGATTTTGAAAAACTCATGCAGAGTGAGTTTGAGATGAGTATGATGGGAGAACTGAACTTCTTCCTAGGACTCCAAGTCAAACAAACATCAGAGGAAATTTTTATAAATCAAGCCAAATATGTCTCTAACATTCTTTCAAATTTTAATCTCTCTGATGCCTCTGTCTTGAAGACCCCTATTTCAACTGGAAATAAGTTACACTCAGATCCAGATGGAAAATCTGTAGAGTGCAAGCTCTATAGAGGCATGATTGGGAATCTGTTATACTTAGCCGCGAGTAGACCTGATATAATGTTTGCCACATGTCTTTGTGCACGGTATCAAACCAATCCAAAGGAATCACATTTTCTTGCTGTAAAGAGGATCTTCAGATCCCTAAAGGGCACCAAAAATATTGGCCTCTGGTATCCGATGAACTATGGCTTTAATCGTACGGCTTACTCAGATTCAGATTATGGGGGATGCAAACTTGACCGAAAGAGCACCTCTGGGAGTTGTCAATTCTTAGGAGGTAAACTAGTCAGCTGGACTTCAAAGAAGCAGAACTGTGTATCGACATCTACGGCAGAAGCTGAATACGTTGCTGCTGCCAGCTGTTGCTCCCAAGTTATGTGGATGAGAACTCAGCTCAGAGACTACGGTCACAATATCTACAAGATACCAATCCTCTGTGATTCCAAAAGTGCCATAGCGATTTCAGCAAATCCCGTACAACACTCCAAAACAAAGCACATCGATATCCGTTACCACTTTCTGAAACATCATGTTGAAGAAAGAACAATTGAGATGTAATTCGTGAACACTGAATACCAGCTTGCTGACTTATTCACCAAAGCACTTGATGAGAAAAGATTTATCTTCTTGGTGGGTAAGTTAGGTATGATAAACATAAATTGAGACCTCTGTAAGTAAGACTTGATCCTCTTGTATATATGTATATATAATTCTTCTGCATGTAAATTCTATTAAACACCGAAAGTTGTGAACCCGACAGAGCTTCTGTGGGATCGCTCAGAACCTCTGACGATGTCCACAGAACCTCTGGTGAGTTTGATCTATGTTCTGTGCATTACTTATCTCATTTGATCCAAGCATAGGTCAAGGGGGAGCAGAAGGAGACCTTGAATTAGACTACAGAAGGTGTCAATTCAAGGGGGAGCCAAAGAAGAATGGTAGTTAGCCAAACCCACAGAAGCCAGGTAGTTTTACCGAGCAAAGGTAAGTCAAAAGGAAAATGTCTCGCACAAAACCTTTTTTCAAAACAGTTTTTTCGGACACCAAAATTCAAATATGTCCTAAAAACAGTGTTTAAAACAGTGAAAACTTTGTATGATCAAAATGTTTTATGAATCGTTAGTTATTAGAAATTTTCAGTCATAGAGCGTCTGTTGGCTTTGACAGAGCCTCAAAGCCTATGTGGATGAAAATTTTGTGCTAACGTTCTATCGATCATTTCCAATGCATTTTCAAACGTTTTATGGTAAAGGTGCAAGCTCAGGGGACATTAAAGATAGGTTTCAGAATCACATAGCTCACTCCACTATAGAGCATCTGTTGATTCTGACACTTTACTCTTTCCTGCGAGTGACAGACCCCAGACAGACGAAATGCCCATGCGCCAAGCATTAATGGGCCGCGCACGACGTCTAATCGTGCTCTGACACATATGACGTGGAAATTTTTCATTGGGCGTGCGTGCCACACGTTTCTTCTGGAAATTGAACCCAATTGTAAAACTCGAGGGCGGACCCCAAGCCAACATTGAATTCACTTTTACCACGGAATTCTATCCGTTTCTACCCCCACTATATAACCCCGTTTACCCATTCCCTATTCCTTTTACGAATTTACTCCTATATTCTTCTCCGATGAACCT
This sequence comes from Saussurea involucrata, assembly GCA_033807775.1. Lineage (NCBI taxonomy): Eukaryota > Viridiplantae > Streptophyta > Magnoliopsida > Asterales > Asteraceae > Saussurea > Saussurea involucrata. Next base: position 28,171,104 of record CM066313.1, read on the forward strand.
TGTAAAAACCTGCAACTTCTCCATTTCTAGCCATTTCTTCAACGCAATCCACAATGACTTCCACCTCAAATGCTCCGGCGAACTCCCCAACTCATTCAGAGCACTCACAGAACCCGGAAATAGCCGGAACCCTAGAACAAGACAACTCCGGTGAGTCAGTCGCTTTTACTCCGACTACTCACCTTTAAAACTTTTTGGAACATGATCACTTTGAACGAGACCTTCCCCTAAAACCCAATAACCATTACCTCGTTCCCTCCAGAACCGCATTTAGGGAAGAACATGCCATTCTTCTGAACATTCTGGAAAACCATTACTTGTTCCCCCTCTTAGCCAAGAATGTGAAGAAGATACCTGCCAGATACCTTTATCAATTCTGGCAAAGTTGCCATTTTGACTCAGAGGATAGACAAATCAAGGGTTACATTTCCAAACCTTACCAATCTGAATACCTAGAACTCAAGTTCAACAGAACAATGGTCTCCCTTGAGTTTGCTTTACCTACCAGAGGTCTTCTGGGTATAAAGAAGTATCCAGAGGAACCATCAGATGAAGACCTCTGCAGATTTGCAGAAATTTTGGGATACAACACACCTCTGAAGAAGAGGAATGACTTTAGAAGGAACAGGTTCCCCCCTCTGTGGAATACTCTCTTCTCCATTCTCAACAGATGTCTAACTGGGAAGGTGGGAAGTCCAGACCAAACTTCTCACCAAGTCATGGCTATAATGTATGGGGTGTACTACGATCTACCTCTGGACTACGCCACCCTAATGATGCAGGAAATGATTAACACCATTGACCGCAGAATCTCCTTCCAAAGGGCTAAAGGACCCACAGCTGAAGATCTACCCCCACGACAATTTCAGAGGATTCTAGGTGTCCTACTAGAACCTCTGCTACTCTTGGAAAAATGGCCAATGGAGGGCCCAACTGTAAAAACCTACCCTCTGGCAAGAAACGCCCCAACAGAGCACGTGGAAGGTTACAACTTCTGCAGACCTCTGCCAACCAAACTTTTAGCATATGCAAGTGATGAGGGACTTAGACTAGCATACATACGCGATCACGGGACTCCAGAACCGAGTCCTGTGACACCCCCGCGTTTAGGAGCCCCCTTAGGAACTCAGGTAGTAGAACGGATGAGCGATGAGGAGTGGACAGAGGCCTTTGCAAAGCACAGCAAAATACAAGACAACTTCCACCTTCAGAGAAGCCAACTAGAAGCTTCTTTTACAAAGAGAAAACCCTCTGCCACACCTCCCAAGAAGAAGAAAAAGGCCCCCACATCAAAGAAAACAATAGAGGGCACTTCTTCTAGCATCCAACAAACCCAACAATCACCACCACATGTAACAGTGGTCGAATCCTCTGCACCCCCTCTCCTCCGAAAGAAAATAAAAAGAAGAGAAAACACAAGTCTTCTGAGGAGGGTGCCCCCAAACCCAAGAGGAAAAAGAGCAAGAAGAAATCAAAGAAGTCTCACACTCCTCTGCAGACTATCGCAGAGGAAACTGAAATGCTCGAAGAATCCCGAGAACAACCTCTGCAATCCCCAACTCCTATCCACTATGCAGAACAGGGTGACTTCAACGACTTCCTCCAACGCCCCAATATTGCAGATTCCCTAGACACTTCTGGCTGGAACGCAGAAGTCCTCTCCACTCAGTCAACAGAAGCACCAGATTTCAGAATCTCTGAAATTGACTCGAGTCTGGATACAAATGATCAAACCCCTAAGGATATTCAGAGTGCGACACCAAAAGTACTACAGAACCCCTTCCTCCATCCCGGATATGATGTTCTAAGGAGGAGTCAAGAGGAAGAGGAAGCCACAGAAGATATGGTAGACTCTGTGATAGAGACCGTTGAAAGAAGCCCAGAAGACATCCAGGAAAAAACACCAGGACCTCTGCATCCACTTGTCCAAAGGCTAGTTGGATCTCATCCATGCTATGATTCCTCAGCATCCAGGATAGAAACCCAAGAAGTAGCCACAGAGGAAATGGTTGATTTTGATCAGATAGAGGCTAGCAGAGAAACTGTTAGGTTAGGGTGTTTAACAGAGGCTGAAGCCCGAGAAGATGCCGAAGAAGGTAGTGGCACACAACCCCAACCAACTCCTAGTGCAACCACATGTCTATTACCGCCAGTCTAGTGGCAGAAGGTAATATTGAACAAGAGCAGCACGGCTCGACCCCAACCCAAACTAACCGGGCAGAGGAAACTCTTTCTTCCTCTGTGCCATTAATAACCGGGGAAACCATTCCAAGGGAGCCCTCTCCAATGGACTTACCTTTTGTAAGTGATCAATTGCCCCATATCACAACAGACATCCCTATAGAGGAATTCGTTTCCTCTGACACGCACACACGACTAAGTCCAAAAGGCTCTTCAGAGGAGTTTAGAGCGCACATAGACGAAGGGACTCTAGACAAGTCCCCAAGTCAACTTAAGGATACTCTTGTACCCACTTCTGGAGTGGATCAAGACAATGTCCTTAACAGAACCTCTATAGAGTCTGAGGCTCAAAAGTCCCCTGCTCGAGGATTAGAGGGAAGTCCTTCCGCTCTCAACGTACAAACAGGAGCGAAAGAAGGCGTCTCAGGAACAGAGACTCACTCTGGGGATGAATGTGTTCCCCCAGAGGTTACACCTAGTCCACAAGTATCAAGGGATGAGTTCCAAACCCTTGTCACCTCTGTGGACAACACATTGAAAGAGTTGAAAAGCTCTATTGATTCTTTTGCAGATACCACATCAAGGGACTTTACTAATATGAACACCAAAGTGGACAACTTGTCCATTGAGGTGAAAAATACCCTAGCCCAGATGAAAACAGCTGCATCAACCTCTGCTGCCACCGCTGCCTCTGACATTGAGAAGGCCACAACCTCTGCCTTCTAAAGCTCTGTGAAAGACCTACTGGAAAAGCTGAAGAAAGAACCTACCCCAACCTCTATGGGCATTACACCAGAAGACCTGAAGAAGGATTTAGAGTAAGTCCATGAGCAAACAACAAGGGAAACTCTGGCCATAAAGCCCTCTGACTACATGACCAGGGCTCAGCTCATAGAACTCGGGCAAGGGGTAATCGACCAGGTCACAGAGCTCATTAAAGCCTTTACTGCTGCAAACGCAAACTATGTCAAAGATTTCAGGGCAAGTATGGGCAAAATATCCGATGATCTATGCGCAAAAATGACAGCTGCAGGTGCCACTCCTCCAAAGAAACCAAAAGCATCTTGCAGGGCAGAGGGTACCAAAGATAAGGGTTTGGATGACTCTGATGATGATTCTGATGATTCATTAGATCATCCTGATGGGGAGAACACAAGGGAGAAAACTGCAACCAGAGGTCTACCAGCTCCACCAATTTCAGCAGAACCTGTTTCCTAAGCTCCTTCAACTCAAACCCAAGGAAGAAATCAACAACATACCACATAGGCAACAACCACCTCTGTGGAAACATCCCCTGAAGAAATACAAATCCAAACCCAAGTACCTGAAACCAATCAAGATCAACAACAGAAGACCACAGAGGTAACACCCACCTCTGTGGAAACAACCTCTATATTCGGAGAAGATGTGCCAACCCGTGAACAATTTCAAATACTCACATCTTCCGAAGAAGATCAACCAACACCAACAACACCCAAACCAACAGAAGACAAACCCCCTACACCAAAAACACCAGAAGAACCAAAACTACCATCCCCTACACCAGAAGCTGAAACAACAAAACCCCCATCTGCCACACCCAAAACCAGAACCAAGAATTTGGCCCACAAAAAAAAATATTTGAGCAAGTCTACAGAAGCCTCGCCAACCTACTCACCAACCAAGACCCATGTAAAACCAACAGAGCCATCAACACTAAAACCAGCAAAAGCACCAACAACCAAGCCCTCAGAAGCTCAACCTAAAAAACAAACAGAGGTAACTCATTCTGAACAGAAGAGGGATCTCCAGCCGAAGGCAAAAGACAAAGGCAAGGGAATATTGACAGAGGAACCACAACAGAAGAAGCCAAAGCATCAACCCACAGAGAAGCTGATGAAAAGTGCCTTTGATGCATATGTGACACCAAAGCCAGAAGAAGAAGACTGGGCTTTCGGTGTTACCCCTCTGTCAAACATACTAGTTCTGGATCCGAAGGCAAAGCCCACAGAAGATCGAGTGAAACAAATTAAGAAGCAAATGGATACTCTGCGCGGAACCCATGCCTCCACCTGGTGCACCTCCGCGACAAATGGAAGAAGTGGTGTACAGGTACCTTTACAACAGAACTATCAGAGATCCTCTGCCACCATAAATTCAAGACCCCAAATTCCGTGCTGATCTCGAAAACATCTTCACCGGAACAACTCCCAAGCCTGTCAACCAAGTCTACTCAATCTCCAAGATCGACCAGGTCATATACTGTAAGTTCTCTCACACCAGAACCACACCTAAGGTCTCCTACAACATATATAAGGTCAAAAGAGTGGACAGATCCGTGATCCAATTCTCAGATGCTGACCTTAGAAATCTAAGCCCCTACGACCTACCTAACCTTCTGAACTGGACAAAACAGAACTTCACAGCAGAAGATGCAGTCCGAAGGGCATACAGGGTGATCAGGAAAGCCATGCGTGAGAAACTGCTGCTATATAGCCTAGTCGACTTCCAAGTAGGGCGAGATCTTGGAGTGAGAAACCTAAGCCTTAGACAACCAGAAGATGACTGCCCATCCTCTGCCATACCCAACTCAATCATAACATCCCCAAAGTTTGGGTATGTCTACCAAGATCCTGCTGGAAAATTAAGATTGTTTATGGAGATGGACTGCCAAAAGTACGCAACAAGTACTCTCACAGAATTCAGAGCCAACCTTGTGGAGCACAGAGGAACAGAATTGATGTACACAGCCTCTGCCGATAGACTGATAGAGGTCATCGACTCCGTCATAAATTTCAGAACCCTCTGCATCAGAATCTGTCATGAGTCTAAAGAAGTAGGACTCTGAGTTAGTCTATAAATCTCTGCTACTTTTTCTTTCATCATGTAATCAAATGTAAATGCCTCTGGCATAATCTTATATGAAAAGAAAATAGTTTACAGAGGTAAGACACCTCTTGTCGTGTTCTTAGCTCAGAAAACCTTGCACCTTTCAATTTTTTATTTTTCAATACTTAGGGGGAGATTGTTAGCTCCAATTTCTACTATGTATTGAAGTATTGAAAAATAGGCTAAGTGTTGACACTGACAGAGGTTCTGCCAAGTCACCGATAGAAGATCAAGTGAAGACTAAACTGAACTCTCACAGAGGACAAGGCCATAGAGCCTTTGCCAAACTTGACAGAGCCTCTGTGGTATGAAGACTGACGACTTAGAAGATTATCTAAAGATCAACACAAATACGATCGTGCCTCTCACGATTTCTGCTGTACGAAGATTCTGAAGATCATTCGTACAAGGCGTGCCCTGATAATTCTACGTGTCAAACTCCGATGGGTTTCAGCCTTTGCAGAATTGCGACGCACTATGTTAACGTTGTACCAGTGGCAATTTCACGATCGTGTCTTGTACATTTAGCCCTTTATGTCTATAACTTGTCCCCTGATGAATAGTATAAATAGAAGACTCATGTTAAGCTCTTCTACCAAGCTTTGCACAACATACACATCCTTAAGAGCAGAATTCCTGTTTACTCTTCGGTGTTCTTGGTGTTCTATTTATATCAATATACAGTGGGTTATTGAGTTAAAACTTGTGTTATTTACATCTCACGTATTTGATATAGTGTGTTCTTCTACCTTAAATATCATATTAGTTCTCTAAACGCTTCCGCACATCATTCTGTTTTGAACTAATAGATATTATCATAATTGTTAAGTAAAACGGAACCAACACAGTCTGGTTGACAGAAGATGTTTCTCCAGAGGCTCTGACGGCTCCAGCAGAGGGATCAATATCATCATGGAACATCTCTTCAAACAGCAGATTTAAGTTTGCTTCTCTAGTGTTTGAGATGCCAGAGGATTCCTTTTTGAGACCGAGTTCTGAACTGATTTGTTCAGAAGCCTTTTGGAAGGAATCATCAAAAGAGACATTTATACTTTCCACAATGGATCGAGACCGCAAAAGGTAAACTCTGTAAGCCTTTGAAGTGGCTGAGTATCCTATGAACTTTCCTTCATCTGCTTTTACATCAAACTTCCCTCTAGCTTCTCTGTCGTTTAGAACGAAGCACTTGCATCCAAAAACATGGAAGAACTTGATGTTTGGTCGCCTTTGATTGATCAATTGGTAAGTCGTTTTGATGTGTCTTTTGACTATTGTTGATCGATTTTGGGTATAGCAAGCCGTTGATATTTCTTCTGCCCAGAAAGAGATTGGCAACCCAGATGCTGTTAGCATAGTTCTGGAAGCTTCCACAAGCGTGCGGTTCTTTCGTTCAACCACTCCGTTCTGTTGTGGGGTGCTTGCAGCAGAGAAGTTCTGAGATATGCCTTCTTCTGTAAGGTAAGCTTCAATGGCAGAGTTTTTGAATTCTGTGCCATTGTCGCTTCTTAACTTTAGAATCCCGCACTCATATTGGATTCTTTTCATTAGGTTTATCAGAATGTTAGGAACATCTGATTTCTTTCTGACAAATTCTACCCACGTATATCTTGTGTATTCATCGATC
>CM066313.1:28178276-28278276 GCA_033807775.1 Saussurea involucrata
CCAACACCGCTGTCCCTCCGTACAGCCAACAACTCTGCCGGTCCGAAACCCGGCTCACGTGCTCTCGTGTAGTGTATGCTCTTATAAATAAAATACATATCTCAATATATTATATTTTCATTTATAAACCTTTCATCACATTCCAACCATATATATATATCTTAACGTAAACACATAATCACACCATATATCATATTCTCAATCCATACATATTCATCTCATATATATATATATATATATATGTATCCCAATTTGAAAACGTTTTAAAGTAAAACTCACCTCGATCGCTTATCCAAAAACACTTCCAAGCTTTTCTCAATCAATTCGACCTTTCACATAATCTGAAACAATTCAAATACATATATTCATTTACTAAACAAACACATAAGACTCTCCAATAATTCTTAAATATCCCAAAATCCTCGACTGATATCGCAACCCACTAAAATGATAATTCTTATCGCAATGCACAGTGTTTATCGCAACTAACTATATCAACACCAATGAGTTTATCGCAACCCATTTATAAACTTATATAAACTCTTTCTATAATTAAATATCCATAACAACAATTATAAATGGAAGCATACCTTGACTTTTCACATATTGTTTCCTACAAATCCAGCTGAAATGAATTTGCTTCCTTCCTCCTTTTCCTTCTTTCTCGATCTCTCTCTTTTCTCTCTTTGCCATGAACAAAACTCACATACACACATATATAAACTAAATGGAAAATAGCTAACTCTCTTAATCTCTCTCCTTCTCTCTTTCTCTTTACGTGTCCAACATCACACACACATACATAATATATCTTAATTAAAAACATGACACCTCTCTCTCTCTCTCTCTTTGCCGTACACAAAAACACACACATACACTTAAAGAAAATATCTAAACTCTCTTTCTCTCTTTTCTACCGTACACAACACCCACATCACCCACAAAACAGAAAGATGATATCTCTTATTCATCTTTTAGACAATGGAGGTGGTGACACATGTCCTCACTTACCAAACAACCCCCTCTAATTTCATCACTTGGCAAAATTAATCCTCCAACTTTTAAATTAAAATTAAAACTTACCTTTTAACTTCTAACTCCATAAAATAAATCCCAAACTTATCTTAAACTAAAATAATAAAAATTAAATAGACTAATGTCTTACCCGGTTATTACAACATCTCCCCCTTAAAAGAAATCCGTCCCGGAATTCATTCAAGCAACAAACGAGGGTAATCAATTACCATAAATCGCTTTCTATAAGATTTATACCATATTAAACATAATAATTACCCACTTGATATCTTAACGCAAACTCACGTTACAAAACCAAGGAATCATTTTTCAAACAATTACATTATTCTCAATATTACCAAAACATTAAGAATTTTAATTCCACACAAGGATTCCACCACTTTAAAACAACGATAATCACCAACTTGTTAATACTAACCACTTTATTTGAAATTTACGCACATCGACCACTATTTACTCAATTATTCCATCCCACAAAGTCGATCCAAATCTTAAAATAACCATAATCGAAAGTTTATGCCGTAACACCCAATAATCCAATCCCACGAAGGTTCCAAATAACTCGAAAGTCCACTTCTATCACAAAAAGAAATAACTTATACTCATAGGAAACTAATCCAAATAACACAACATTTTATGCTTACTCAGAACATTTACCATGCTAATACCACTTTTAACTCCACCGACATTTCACAACAAACATCGTGTTCTACACTTTTACAATACTAACTCAAAAACATAATTATACACTTTTAATATAAAACTTGCTTAGCAATTGCAACCTATTTCTTATACTCCTCCATGGAATAAAATATACTCAACAAAAATCATTTTATATCACGGATAAGTTTCTTAATTTGATTAGACCCGTATACTTCATCCTACCATTTCCATACCTCATGCTAGCATAGCATATCCACTTTTATTTCTATACTCACATAAATACTTCTAACAATTCAATTCAAAATAGTCAAAAAAACAAATAATAAACACTATGAATTAACGTACTTTACCCGATTTATCCAATCGGAATAAAATAATCTCATCCAAACATAAGCATATTATTGTCTCTAAATCCTGATACTGCAATCGATTTCACTTTGCAATCTTGACTTCCCATCAAGAATCTTCCAAATAGAACTCATATTATAACATAGTCTACAATAACAATCTAATGTCATCACTTAACATAATTGCAAAACTCGATAAGAAGTCAAAGACTTACCCATCTACTTTAACTTACAACTCCAATTTATTACTTGTACAAATATCACATCAAAATATCATATCTTAATAATGATACCATAAGATCCTTATGACAACTTTCAAACGCGTTCAACAAATTACGTCTTCTTCGTATCAATCTATATATCAGCGTCAAATTAAAATAAAGTCTAATAACGACTTAATTTCTCAAAATACAATCTCAAACATTTTAATTATCTCAATAACTTGACCATCATAACTCATACCGACTTCCATCCAATAATATCAACACCAATTCATTTCTTAATAAAATAACAAACTCGTTATCACATCATTTTCTTACATCTCTGACTTAGCATAAAAATACTAACACAAACCCTTAAACATTTGATTCACTTAAACCGCTCCGCAAATGAAATTCATCAACACAGTTCTCACATTACCTAACTAATATAATTACCCCATGATAATTCCGCTACAAAACTAAGCCAAAAAGAATTCATTACAATTACGCTAAAATTATTAAAAATTTCTTGTCACTAATCATAATACCAATCATATAACTCATTAATGACTTAACATGCAAAGTTAAACATAAAGTCTAAAACAACTCTTTAACTTAAACAACGCCATAAAGAAAGTTCATCCACATTAACCTCACATTACTTAACCTTAAAAAAAATCGCCAACTAATCTCATAATAAATCTACTACAAACTACACCACAAAGTTCCTCACACGACCATCAAATATTTATTAAACAACGCTTTCTTCCTGCTAATCATAACACTAGTAATATAAATCCATTTTACAACTTAAATCCTCCAATCCAGGAAAAGTATTAGGTAAACACCCAACTCCTTTGAACCACTTTTTTTTACCCATAAAAACTCTCAAGCATCAATTTCTTACAACATGATTGACATAATATAAATATTCTCTCTCAGCTTAAGTCTAGGTTATCAGCAACCTAGTTCTCTCTTAAGGTTCTATCTCTTTACTAAAAGAACTCATAAGACTTATTAGCAGGCTAAGAACTCCAGATAATTCTATCTAACTCGTATCCTCATATATTTTCCCCAAACCCGAACTTAAATTGAGTCCACAGTATTTCCAGTCCTTATTCATACTCTATCTAAGAGTCAACAAAACACAAAGTTAAAAGTTAACATTAAAGTTAAATAAACAAAACCACCAAAACTGGGCTGCACAAGACAGCACAGTTACACCTCTGCTTTTGGCTTAATTACCATAATTAGAAGTCAAACTAGTTGATCATGTCTATAACAAAAACATACTTACATCTCTTAAGCTTCATATCGTTTTGGATTCACCTCGATTGGAGCAACGACCAATTATATATGAATTTTATGCAAACAGTGGCAATTCCCGTTTTTCACAGGACTAGCTTCTGTAATTCACTGTTTGGAGCTGCTTAAAGTCATAATTTGATCTTGGTGAAAACTACAAAATTGTCCAGGACTGAAAGATCTTTCTAACTGCAAAATTTGAGCTTATTTAGACTTTCGGTTGATTTTATACGAGTTTTCCAATATCCGAACAGAAAACTAAAAACTCAACAGAGTTGAAATCTCTTGGTATTTCAACAAATACCTTGTGGGCATTACTTCATGGAGCACAAACCCATTTCAATGGTTTCATTCCTTTTTCCATTTTTGATACCAAACTTCTAGTTATGAATTCTAATACAAGAACATAGTTAATAAATGATTTCACCATGAAATACTTCAAGACTTTATCTAATCATAATCAACCAACTAAAACTCATATATCTATAACACAACTATCAAATATTTTTCTAATGCAGATAAACGACAATTAAAGAGTCACACTTAATCAATTACATCGGAGTCAATTAGCACTTTAGCACGTATAGAGTTTATAGGAATATACATGTCTTCGTCTCTATCCATACGTCACGACCGACTTGCCATTCTGTTGATTTCCACATGGTTAATATACACATAAGCACATTCCCCATATAATAAGGTGTTCCAGTTCAAACATGTAGTTGTAAGTTCACAATTACACTGGCCAAATGTAATTTGAAATTACCTTACATGATGTTCCTTCTACCTTTTTATACTTAATATCCCAAGATTCTAAAATAATATGGACATCCTACTTCACATGCAGTTTAAGTCTAGGTATAACTCCAAATACCTAAATCCCTTAAACTAAGGCTCCGATACCATCTGTAACGACCCTTCCCAATATACATCATATAACATAACATACATATCATTAATTCAAAACAACAAATACATAATAATTCAAGAACGGTCTCTTTAGTCTCGAAACTATAAAATACACAAGAACTTCCTAATCATCATAAGTCATCAAAAGCATCCTACGCTTTATCCTTTCCTTTGCCGCTATAAGTTCCTCGACCTGGAATACATATTTTTGAAAACAAAATGAGGGTTAGACCAAACGGTCTAGTGAGATAATCTCTGTCATTTCAAAATCATTATAAAACCGATTTATATAAAACCATGTATCAAATAGTTTATATAAAACCTTTAGTAATCCTTTCGTAAACCCCAAATATACCACACGTATTTAAATACCAATCAAGACTCGTGCATCGTGTTCAACTCATCCTCATTCTCATGGCCAAATTAGTTGGTAGCAAGCCAACTAATCAATTACTCCACTGCACTTACATACAGCCAACACCGCTGTCCCTCCGTACAGCCAACAACTCCGCCGGTCCGAAACCCGGCTCACGTGCTCTCGTGTAGTGTATGCTCTTATAAATAAAATACATATCTCAATACATTATATTTTCATTTATAAACCTTTCATCACATTCTAACCATATATATAGATAAATATATATATATATATATATATATATATATATATATATATATATAATATATATATATATATATATATATATATATATATATATATATATATATATATATATCTATATATATATATCTTAACGTAAACACATAATCACACCATATATCATATTCTCAATACATACATATTCATCTCATATATATATATATATATATATATATATATGTATCCCAATTTGAAAACGTTTTAAAGTAAAACTCACCTCGATCGCTTATCCAAAAACACTTCCAAGCTTTTCTCAATCAATTCGACCTTTCACATAATCTGAAACAATTCAAATACATATATTCATTTACTAAACAAACACATAAGACTCTCCAATAATTCTTAAATATCCCAAAATCCTCGACTGATATCGCAACCCACTAAAATGATAATTCTTATCGCAATGCACAGTGTTTATCGCAACTAACTATATGAACACCAATGAGTTTATCGCAACCCATTTATAAACTTACATAAACTCTTTCTATAATTAAATATCCATAACAACAATTATAAATGGAAGCATACCTTGACTTTTCACATATTGTTTCCTACAAATCCAGCTGAAATGAATTTGCTTCCTTCCTCCTTTTCCTTCTTTCTCGATCTCTCTCTCTTTTCTCTCTTTGCCATGAACAAAACTCACATACACACATATATAAACTAAATGGAAAATAGCTAACTCTCTTAATCTCTCTCCTTCTCTCTTTCTCTTTACGTGTCCAACATCACACACACATACATAATATATCTTAATTAAAAACATGACACCTCTCTCTCTCTCTCTTTGCCGTACACAAAAACACACACATACACTTAAAGAAAATATCTAAACTCTCTTTCTCTCTTTTCTACCGTACACAACACCCACATCACCCACAAAAGAGAAAGATGATATCTCTTATTCATCTTTTAGACAATGGAGGTGGTGACACATGTCCTCACTTACCAAACACCCCCCTCTAATTTCATCACTTGGCAAAATTAATCCTCCAACTTTTAAATTAAAATTAAAACTTACCTTTTAACTTCTAACTCCATAAAATAAATCCCAAACTTATCTTAAACTAAAATAATAAAAATTAAATAGACTAATATCATACCCGTTTATTACAGGCTTGGAGCTTCTATTGGAGAGGTCTCGGTGATGACAGTGGCAGAGGTCTTATTCGGTCTATCCTTAGCTACTTTTTCAATATTTCTAAACAAAAAATGGAGCTAACAATAATATCCATCATTTTTGGCTGCCTTTTCAAGGTCAGAATTCCTGCGTTTGAGCCAATTATTGCTGCTCCTTAAGGCACCCACGTCTTCATACGTCTGACATTCCGATCTCAGTTTGTCCAAATCTAACTAAAGACCTGCTTTCGCAATACTCAATTTGTCAACGACTTTTGAACTGGTCTCTAATTTCGCTTCGAAAGCTGTAATCTTTTCTTTGAGGTCAGAAATGGTTGGATAAGACATTGTTACTTGAGTGATCGTGAGACAATTCAGATATGATCCAAAAACCAGGCAGTATCAAAGAATACCCAATTGCCCCCTTTCGGCGACAAATCAGATAATAGAGTTTATGGGAAAAATCCGAATAACTGTTCAGATGGGTGAGGTTTCCTGGAAATAGTTCGAATGGAGTTTCTTGATAGGAATCCGGGTGTGAGATCCGGAAAGTGCAAGTGTCCGGATAGAGTTCTGGATTAGCGTAATCAGACACCTAATTGGACAGGTTGATCCGGATACAGTTTCCGGATTGGGAGTCCGGATGTAAAGTATCTGGATGGTGTTTCCGGGTGAGTGAGTCAGAATGTTTATCGGAAAGAGAGGAATCCAGATGTAATTCTGTTCGGATAGATTAGGTATCCGGATGAATCGTATCCGGATAGTGTAAAGAAAACTTACCTGGAATGTGACGAACGACGTCCGGATAGTTGACCTAGGAGATGAACTCGAATCTGATGAACGGCGTCCGAAACTTACCCAAATATCAACCTTTTGATGAATAACACCCAGAATACGATGAACACAAATAAAAACTAAAAAAAATTGAGTTTTATCAAATTGAAGATTCGAACCTTTGAATTAGACTGGGAAACTTTACCAAACTCGATTTAACACTTAAAGAGATGGAATAGAACGATCAGAATTTAACAATTTTGATGAAAGCATAAAAACAAGAAAACTATGAACTTACACCGCCGTTTCAGAAAATTTGAAGAATACCTTGAATCAATACTTGTCTCTCTGGTCTGATACCACGTATAGATCCTAGTTTAACAAGTAACAATGACTGAGACAATAATAATATTATTGAATGATTAACGAGAGTTGCAAGTATTGGATAGAAACACAAAACTATCTCAGATCTCTATGATTCCAATTGAACGACTAACCTAATTCTCACTCAAACACACCTTATATACCTAGGGCTAAATGCTTAAAGCCCAGGGCCCATTAACTCACTAAATCCCATTTAACAATATAAGACTTTTACAATTAATATAGAACTCTTTATATAACTTTCTATTTAATAGGACATTTATGGCCCTAACAAGAGGTTTTGTGAACAGATCATCAAGTTGATATTTTGTATTCACAAAATGCATTTCAATGGTACCGTTCTCCACATGATGCTTTATGAAATGATATCTAATGTCAATATGCTTTGTCTTTGAGTGGTGGACAAGATTTGCAATGATAGCAATAACACTTTTAGAGTCACAATAGATTGGAATTTTTTTAGTTGGTATCCATAATCCATACGTTATGTCCTCATCCACAGAACCTGTAAACAACATCAAGTTGTAGCCACATATTCAACTTCTACAATTGAAGTGGAAACACAATTCTGTTTCTTGGAAGCCCAAGTCACAAACTTATCCCCTAGGAAATGACATGCCCCTGAAGTACTTTTTCTGTCTAATTTGCTCCCTGCATGATCTGCATCTGTAAATGTTGTTAGTGTTGATCCAAACCCTTCAGTGATTTGATAATGACTCTGAAAACTACTTAGTGAAATTTGTAAGTAAACAATATGTATCAGTGTTTCACCATATAAGAAAATATACTAAGTCTGTTTAGTATCGCTGATGGAAAGCACATGCTTTAATTTATACTTCAGCGATGCATGTACATCAGTGAGCCCTGAGCCTGTTCAGTCTCACTAATGATCGTTGATAGATTCATTTGTAATTGTTTGCTCATGATCCCTGAAGACAAGATTCACGGCAACTTAGTTCAATTGAAATCGAAGACCAAGCTGATGAACAAGTAACTAAGTCTACTAGTGACCTGATGCGGATATCATCGAAGATAAGACTTGTCCATTTCACGCGAAGTTTCAAGTAGAAGACTTCAGCGAACGCTGCACTTTATCATTCGCTGATAAAGATCTATTCAGCGAACGTTGATCATGAAACCTGTTCTACAAGTTACTTTTGTCTTATCTCCTTGCACGCCCCGTACGATTTGTTAGAACAGACATCCCTTTTGTCTAGGATCATACAAACCACTTTGCAACTAAACTGTTCATCATGCAGCCACTAGGATGTTTGCTAAAGTCAAATTCATGCAACCAACCAGACGATGCCACATGTAACGTTGTACTGACTTGCATTTAATGCATGCAGTATAAGTAAGAAACTCTTCTTCATTTCTGAAGAGCCTAGCCTTTCCTCGTTGAACTCTTTGTGCAAGAAAATATGTCCTTAGGTTTTCTTATTTTCTCTCTATTATTTCTAGTGCAAGAAATCTGTGTCTTTCTCATAGTTTCTTTACATTAAGTTTTATACTTGATCTTATTCCGCAACAAACTATAATTTGTTTGATATATATCAATAAACAATTTAGATAGATAAAAATATGTGTTTGTATTCAACCCCCCCCCCCTTTACAAACTTGTATAACCCTTCGGGTTTAACAAGTGGTATCAGAGTAGATTGTTTAATCGCATAAACAAGATCTTGCTTATACTCTCTTCCTTGCTATTTCTTCAATATGGCAAACAACACAAAAACTAACTACATAGATAATGTTTCTCTTGCCAAACCTCCTCGAATTAGCGAAGATAACATTAATCTTTCGAAAAATTGAATGATGCTCTTCTTGGAAGGTGTAGATCCCACTATACCTTACTACGTTGAAAATGGACCATATATTCCTCATGTGATCCATGGTGTTGTTCCTGACACTCCAGCTACTCCTGTTGTTCCTGAACGAGCAATCATTAGGGAGGTCTCTCAATGGACTGAAGAAGACAAGAAGAAAGTGGCCATCGACATTAAGGCCATATCCATCATCTCCATGGCTCTTCCTGATGAAGTCTACCATTCCATCATGAATCTAAAGAGCTCAAAGGCCATGTGGGACACTATATGTGTTTAATATAATGGTACTGCTGAAGTCCAAGACTCTCGAAGAATAAACCTAGTAAGGCAGTATGAAAGTTTCATCTGTGGTAAGAATGAAACTCTTTCTGAAATACATCAACGGTTTAACTGTTTAATCATAGACATAAAAACTGTTGGTAAGACCTACGCTAATTCTGACATCCTGACAAAGTTCTTAGAATGTCTACCTGAAAGTTGGGACAACTATACCGTTGATCCAAACCCTCAGTGATTTGATAATGACCATCTCTTATATACTTAGTGAAAATTGTATGTAAACAATATGTATCAGAGTTTCACTATCGCTGATAAGTACTAAGATCTTACAGTACCGCTGATAGGAACTCTCGCTCTTTTAAGTTAAACATTCAGCGAACACTGTTCATCATAAATGCTCTGAGTCTGTTCAGTCATTATGATAATCGCTGATAAGTTAGTTGTTTACTTATGATCCCTGAAGACAAGTTTCACGTCAACATAGGTTCTACGTTGAAGTCGAAGATCAAGATCAAGAACCAGCGACAAGTCTCCTAATGAACTGATGCGGATCAGCGAAGACTCAGATTTGTCCACTCAACGTGAAGTATCAAGTACAAGACTTCAGCTATCGCTGAACTTTATCATTCGCTGAATAGAAAATGATAATCGATGAATCAACGAAAAGCTGATCATGAAGTCCTCCGTACAAAGTACTTTTGTCTTAACCCCCATTGCATGACTCCGTACGAAATGTCAGAAAAGAACCTCCGACTGTCTGAAATCGTACAACCACTCTGATGCTACACTGTTCATCCATGCGGCTACTAAGGTTGTCAACCAAGGTCAATGACATGCAACCAACCAGCTGATGACACGTGTAAAGTGTATACTGACTTGCATTAAATGCATGCAGTATATAAAGAGATGAACCCACTTCTTTTGAAGTAACTTGCTAACTCTGGACAAGTTCAATCTCATATCTCAAGATAGGTTATTATTAGTAATTTCCTTATCTCTCTTAGTGCAAGAAACCTTAGTGTTCCAACTTGTTTAGATTTAGGTTTATCCTTAATCTTGTTTCCGCAACAAGATGTAAATTGTTAATGATTTATCAATAAACAATTTAGAAAAGTAAAATATGTGTGTTTGTATTCAACCCCCCCTTCTACAAACTTGTATAGGCCTTCAGGACCAATAAGTGGTATCAGAACAGATTTGTTTAATCTCATAAACAAGATCTAATCTAAGATATTTCTCTTCCTTGCTATTATCTGAAAATGGCCACCAACACAAACACGAATTATATAGACAATGGTTCTCTTGCTAAACCCCCTAGATTTTCCAAAGATAACTTCAACTTATGGAAAAATAGGATGACACTTGTTGGTTCCAGTTTTGCTTATACAAGATTGTCAGATCTATTAGTTCGAATTTATGTTTGATGCGAAAGCGTATTTGAATAACTAACATATATGATTGATAGATTTAGAACATAATATAAATAAACAGTGAACAGGAAATAATATCTCAAAGTTTACTGAATATATATATTAAGAACAGATTCAAGAACAGTGAGTAAGCAAAGCTTTTAAAACAGATATGACTCTCAAAGTGTTTAAAACTATGTGTTCTTGTGATGTTTTTCTCTCTGAATTCTTGATTGTTCGATTGATCGATCGATGGATTGATAGATTAATAGGAAGAACTCAACATGAGTCTTCCTTATATACTACTCTAAGGGGACCATAAAGCATATGCTACTATTCACAAAGAACGGTATGAATAGTTGGACGGATGGCATGAACAGTTGGGCGTGATGTATTGCATTTAATGCAGCAGACGTCTATTATGTACTAAGCCCTATTGAATCCAACCAGAGTTTGACACGTTGCAGTTGGACAGGGCATGCTACCATCCAAGTTGATGAACAGGTCCTGTAACAGTAGCAAGATATTATAAATATCTTTTAAGTCTTTGTTGAAGACCGCAGAGGCTCTGTGAAGTGCCACAGAGGTTCTGCGGTTTGGTCCTTAGAAGAGCAGTCTTCACCGGATTCCGAGTCTTTGGTCTTCTTTGCGCATATGACAGAGCTTCTGTAGGGCGCCTCTTTAGCTTCTGTAGCTTCTTGACCTTGATCTCTCGGTAAGTTCGGCAGAGCCTCTGTAAGAGGCTTTCTTCACTTGGCCTATTTTTCACTACTTCTAAATACTTCTATGATTAGGAAGATTGAAGCTAACAATCTCCCCCTAAGTAGTGAAAAATAAAAAATTTAACTTGAGTTTAGTTAGGCTAAGTTAGATAAGACAGAGGTTAAACAATACCTCGAAAGTTCTTTCATTCAGAAATATGCCAGAGGCATTTTACATTTGAGTACAATGAAAGATAAACTTTTGACTTGGTTTGCAGAGATTTGAGGTTTGAGAATCAGATTTTGGCATCTTTGAAATCGTTGTAGCTTCTGTTGTCTCTTCCGATTCTTCTGATCTCTTTGTAGAAACTGATGCAGAGTTCTCTTAGGCGAATTGTGGCATCAATCTCTCAGATGAAAGTATCTGCATCATCTCTATCCATTTTCTCTGTACCTCTGTATTTTACAAGGCTTGCTCTGAACTTGTTCAGAGTACTAGTTGCGTACTTTTGACAATCCATGCACACAAATAGTTTGATTTCGCCTTGTGGGGTTTGAAATACTAACCCGAATCTTGATTCTGTAATGATAGAGTTGAGCACGGCGTCGGGTGGGCAGCGATCTTCTGGTGGTCGTAAATTTAGATGTTTGAGACCAAGATCCTTTCCTAGTTGAAAATCTATCATACTGAAGATCAGAAGCTTTTCCCTCATTGCTTTTCTTAACACTTGATAGGCTCTGGTGTTTGCCTCTGTGTTGTAGTTGTCCTTTGTCCATTGCAGAAGGTCAGGTAGATCATAAGGATTGATATTTCTTAGGTCAGCATCAGCGAAGGTGGTTTCTGAATTGTCTTCTCTTCTGACTTTGTAAAGATTGTACCTGGCCCTTGGATAGGTTCTTGTAAAGGAGAACTTGCAGAAGATTACCTTTTTGATCTTGTGGATTGAGAAGACATCTGCTTTGGTTCTTGGCTTTGTCCTTGTGAAGATGTTCTCAAATTCTTCTCTGATCCTTGAATCTGTCACATGATCTGTTGGATGATTGGTCTGAAAGGTTTGTTTATAGAGGTATTTGTATACCACTTCTTCCATCTCTTCATGTGTTGGACCAGGTTGTGGTACTTGTCTTCTGAGACTCTACATCTTTTGAACAATTTCTGCAGCTCTGCCAGTTAGAGGAATGTCTGTCAGAGGCTTTAATCCATATGCCCAATCAACTTCTTCAGGCTTTGGAGTTTGGAAGGCATCAAAGGCGCTCTTCATCAATTTCTCTGTAGGCTTGGGCAATGATTTCTTTTTCTTGGGCTCTTCTGTCAGTATTGCTTTGCCCTTGTCTTTGGCTTTTGGAGGTGCAGAACCTGTTTCTTCTATAGGTTTGGAGGTTGGTGCTTCTATTGGCTTGATGGTTGCCTCTGTAGGTTTTGACACTTGTGTTTTAGAGGACTTTTGTGGCGATGGTTTTGTTGGCTTGAGTTGCTCTGTAACCTCTGTTGGAGGTTCTTTGGTGACTTCTTCTGTGAGCTCTATTTCTGTTGGTGAAGATTGGACATCGAATCTTCTTGCCATTTTGAAAGCTAATGTGAACCTGTGTCTTTCTTCTTCTCTCTGCGACATTCGATCAGTCATTGTATTGTGCATCTTTCTCAGAATATCAGAAGCAGAGGTCGCAGAGGTCGTTGCTCTTATTGGTTTGGTGGCAATCGACTTTCTTCTTGGTATGGTTTGGGGTTTTTCTATTGATTTTGTTGAAGGACTCTTTTCCAAGTTGATTACCACAGGGGTGGTTGTTGCCTCTGTGGTATGCTGATCAGCTTCTGGAATATTGGTTTCTTCAGGAGTTGATTCCACATAGATGGGTGTTGTCTCTGTGGTCTGTTGATTTTGTTGTTGATCTCGGGTTTGTTCTGGAGGGGCTTGACTGATTGGTTCTGCTGCGATTGGTGGAGCATGTATTCCTCTGGTCGTAGCTTTCTCCCTTATATTCTCCCCCTCAGGATTATCTGATGCACCAGGATGGTCATCATCAGAATCATCCTGACTTTTATCAGAAGTACCCTCTGCTCTGCAGGAAGCTTTGGGTTTCTTTGGTAGTTCTGCTCTTGCGGCCATCAACTTCGCACATACATCATCACAGAGGCCGAAAAGAGTTGCAAGCTCTGCTTCTGTGTTGAAGCGCATTCTGCCGACACTTTTTCTGAATCTTTGACGTAGTTGGCATTTGCAGCAGTGAAGGAGACAATGACTTCTGTGACCTGGTTTATGACATTCTGGCCTAGCTCTGTTTGCTGTGCTCTGGTCATGTAGTCTTTAGGCTGCATCAATATTGTGTTGCGCATTGCTTCTGCTTGAACGTTTTGCAGAGCCTTCTGTAGATCTGCGGGTGTGATGCTCTGTGATTTGTTGGATTGCTTGTTCATTTGTTCAAGGAAATGTTTTACTGATTCCTTGAATGCAGAAGTTGCGGTAATTCCAAAATCTTTAGCAGAAGAAGTGGCTGTAGTTGTTGCAGTTGTTTGCGCAGAAGATTTCATCTCTGTGATGGCTGTTTTCACCTCTGTGGACAGATTGTCCATTTTGGTGTTCAGATTCAGCATGGCCGTTGATGTTTTCTCTGCAAAAGATGTGAAAGAGCTTTGCAACTCTTTCATGGTTTGGTTCACAGAGGTGACAAGGGTTTGGAACTCATCCCTTGATACTTGTGTCCCTGGTGTAACCTCTGGAGGAACACATTCGTCTCCAGAGTGAGTCCCTGCTCCTGGGACACCTTCGTTCACCCTTGTTTGTACGTTGGGGGTGGAAGGATTTCCATCTGATCTTCGAGTAGAAGCATCTAGTGCTTCAAACTCTATAGAAGTTCTGTGAACGACATTGTCTAGATCCACTTCAGAGGTGGGTACTAGATTATCCTTCTGTTGACTCGGAGACTTGTCTAGAGTCTCTTCGTCGTTGTGCTTACTACTTCTCTCTGAAAGAAGGGTTGGCCCTATTTCGTGCGTGGCAGAGGAAACGAATTCCTCTGTAGGGTGTTCTAGTGTGATCTGGGGTGATTGATCACGAACTATAGGTGATCTCTTTGAGGAGACTCCCTAAGAATGGATTCCCCGGTTTTTGTGGGCACAGAAGTCGAAAGAGTGACTTCTGGCTGGTTGGGTTGGGTTTGGATCGAGCTGTGCTGCTCTATTTCAATAACTCCTTCTGCAGCTAGACCTGCGGAGTTAGATGTGTGGGTTGCACTGGGAGTTGGTTTTGGTTGTGTACCTCTGTTAATCCAGGCATCTTTTCTTGTTTCCTCTGCTGTTAAGCATCCAAGCACTACATTATTGTCTATCTTTTCAGCTTATGTAGATATCCGATGGCTTGGAGCTTCTTCTCTATCTTCTGTTGAAGTTCCTTGCTCTGTGCCTAAGAAGTCCTACATTTGATGAGAGCCGTATAACCTCATGACGTGTGGATGATAGAGACCTTTCCGTATCCAGACAGCTTCTTCTTCGTCTGAATCTACCTCTGAGACCTCCATTCTTGTCTCTGTTACTTCATCTCTATTCCACTGAGCTTCTGTTTGTCCTATTTCTTCTGAAGCTGGGCTTGGACTCCTTCTGTGAACGTCCAATCCTTGCTGAATGAAGGGGTTCTGTAGAATAATAGGTGTCTCAGCTGATTGATCTCTGGGTGTTTGATCATCTTCTTGCAGATGTGTGTCAATGCCAGAAATAGAGAAGTATTGTTCTTCTGGGGAATGGTGGTCGAGAGGTTGTGCCGTCCACCCTGCTGTATTTAAAGTGTTGGCAATGTCGGGGTTCTGTAGGAAATCGTTAATGTTTCCTTGGTGAGCAAATCGATCTGGGGATTGATGGGGCGATTGATATCCCTCTTCTGTCATTTCTTCTTCTGCATCTTCTTCTTCTGCAGTTCTTTCTTCTGCGATTGCTTCCTCTTCTATGGTAACCAATTTCTCAAGTGTTTTACCATGCTTCTTTTTGGTTTTCCTCCTCTTAGGTTTTGGTGCCCCTTCCTCTGTGGTTTTTGATTTTCTTTTCTTCTTTTGTTTTGGAGAAGAGGGAGGAGCAGAGGAGCCAATTTCTGTGGCATGAGGAGGTGAAGGTTGATCTTCTGCAGCGCTTGTAGAGGTACCTTCTGCAGTTTTCCTCCTTTTTGATTTTGAAGATTTTGAAGAGGACTTCTTTCCCATGAGCTCTGCACGTTTGGCTATGAAGCTAAGTTGAATAGCCATGTGTTTTGCTAATTTGTTATCTTTTTCTTCTTGAGTGGAAAGAGGTTCTGCAATCATTGTTCCTAGGGGGACACCTAAACGCAGGGGTGTCATAGGACTCGGTTTAGGAGTTCTATGATCGCGTATATACTCGTTCTTAAGGGTTTTATTCGAGGCATACTTCAGAAGTTTCTTTGACAAAGGTCTGCAGTGTGTATAGCCATCTACATGATCAGTGGGAATATTTTTGCTCATTGGGAACTGTTTGGGAGTTGGCCCTTCCATTGGCCATTTCTGTATTAGCAACAGAGGTTCGAACAAGACTCCCAGTATTCTTTGGAATTTCAGAGGTGGTAGAAACTTAGGATTGTTCTCTTTGACCCTTCTTGTGTTGTTCTTTCTGTCGATGGTGTTAATGATCTCTTGCATCATTATGGTCGCGTAATCCAGTGGGAGATCATAGTAAACCCCATACATGATGGTTAATATCTGATGTGAGCTCTGGTCAATACTGCCTATCTTCCCTGTCAGGCATATGTTAAGAATTGAGAACAAGGTTTTCCACAGAGGTGGTAATCTGCCTCTGCGGAAGTCATTTCGCTTCCTCAGTGGTGTGTTGTACCCAAGCATTTCTAGGAAACGACAGATCTCGTCGTCTGTTGGTTGCTCTGCGTACTTTTTTAATCCAAGAAGACCCCTTGTTGGTAGGTTGAATTCAAGTGAGAACATTGTTCTATTGAACTTGATTTCCAGATGCTCAGATTTGTCGGGTCTTGAAATGTATCCTTTGATAAGAGAATCATCTTTATCAAATCGGCAACTTTGCCAAAACTGGTTCAGATATCTTACTGGAATTTTCTTTGGGGTTCTTGAGAGTAAAGGGAAGAGGATATGATTTTCCATTATGTTTAGAAGAATGGCATGGGCTTTGCCGAAAGCAGTGGGTGAGGGAACCGAATAGCAATTGTTGGATTTGATTGGTAGTACTTTTTCGAAATGATCCTTTGCTATGGAGTTTTGAAGATGTGTGGTTGGAGCAAAGTCTGCTGAATCGCCGGAATCTTCTAGTTCAATGTTTTGGGCAGGGTTGGGGTTTTCTGAATGTTCAGAATGAGCAGGTGAATGTTCTGGTGAGGTCGCCGGAGAGTGTGCAGGGGAGATAGCTTGAGAAGATGAAGCCATTTGGTACTGAGAATAAGAAATTTGCAGGTTTCGCCGGAGAAAAATGAGAGTTTGTAAAAAGTTTATGAGAGAGTAAGCTTGGTTTTTATAGGAGGGTAAAACGGTAGAATTCGAAAGAGTAAAATATATGGTAATGGATTAAAATTTGGAATCCGAACTCAAGTTAGAACGGCGGGTTCAACTTTCCACAGAAAACGTTCCATGTACGCCCAATGAAAATGGGATACGTAGGCCATGTCAGAGGATGACAGGACGTCGTGCGCGGCCCATTAATGCTAGGCGCGTGGGGTTATTCTTAGCCACATGTAATTCACTCTCAGTAAAAGTAACCGTTATTACTACAGAAATGCCCAAGTAACAGATTGATAGAACTTCTGTAGTTTACAGAAGTTCTGTGATTTTGAAAATCTTTGATGTGTATCCCGTTCTCATATATCTCATTGTTATCATGACTTCTGTGGGGTTCCTTTTTAACCAAAACGTTTTGTAAAGGCATTGGAGAGGATCAAATAGGATTTTTAGTTAAGAGTTTTTACTCGCAGAGGTTTTGTGGCTCTGTTGGAACTTGCAGAAGCTCTGGGAGGGCCAGCAGAAGCTCTATGAGGGAAAAAATCTCATAACGAAAATTCTATTAACTTTTCTGATCATCCAATTTTTGATCTGTTTTAAGAGATATTTTTCGGACATATTTGAAAGTTGGTGTCCGAAAAAATTGTTATGGAAAAAGTTTTGTTCGAGAAGGTCATGGTGAGTCTGTTTGGTTTCCGAGATAACATTCCAAAAGATCGATAGAGGTTAAAGTTGCGATCTCAGAGCATATTTCTGGCAGAGCTTCTGTTGAGCTCAGCAGAAGCTCTATGACCTTAAATTTCTCATAACTCAATTTTTATGAAACTTTTTGATCTTTTGATTTTTGAAATGTTATCCACAGTATATTTAGGACATATTTGACAATTTGTGTCCTAGAAAACTGTTTTCAAAAACCTTTTGTGCGAGAGACATACCTTTTGGTTCTTCTTTTCTCGGCAGTGATGTATGACTTCTGTCGATATAGATTCATTGACATTCTTCTTTGGCTTTCCCTTGAAAGTTTTACCTCTGTAGATCATTTCAGGATCCCTTTTTGCTCCCCCTTGATCTAATCACCTCTGTAGATCAAGAATTTTCCTTTTGCTCCCCCTTGACCTATGCTTGGATCAAAGAATGATAAGTTTTGCATAGAACATAGGTCATATTTTCCAGAGGTTCTGTAAGGGTTGTCAGAGGTTCTGAGTAGACTTACAGAAGCTCTGTGATTTTAAGAACTATTTAAGATTGAGAACTTACATACATAAATAAATTAATTAAAGAAAAAATAATTAGAAATATATACATATTTACAGAATATAAAGCTATACTTACAGAAGATTTTTACGTCATATTGATCATTCCTAACTTACCCACCAAGAAATTGAATCTTTTCTCGTCTAAAGCTTTGGTGAATAAGTCCGCGAGTTGGTATTCTGTGGGCACGAAATGCATTTCGATTGTACCGTATTCAACATGATGTTTCATGAAATGGTACCTTATATCGATATGCTTGGTTTTTGAGTGTTGTACAGGATTGGCAGAGATAGCAATGGCACTCTTGGAATCACAGAAGATAGGTATTTTGAATAGGATGTGGCCGTAGTCTTTTAGCTGAGTCTTATCCATAGAACCTGAGAACAACAGCTAGCAGCAGCAACGTATTCAGCTTCTGCAGTGGATGTTGAGACACAATTTTGCTTTTTGGAGGTCCAACTAACTAGTTTACCACCTAGGAATTGACAACTCCCAGAGGTACTCTTTCTGTCGAGCATGCACCCTCCATAGTCTGAATCTGTATAAGCTTTAAGACTAAAACCAGAGTTCTGTGGATACCAGAGACCGAGATTTTTGGTCCCCTTTAGATATCTAAAGATTCTTTTCACAGCATAATAGTGTGATTTCTTTGGATTAGCTTGATAACGTGCACAAAGACATGTGGCATGCATAATGTCAGGTCTGCTTGCAGTTAAGTATAACAGAGATCCAATCATGCCCTTGTAGAGAGTGCATTCTACAGAGATGCCATCTGGATCTAAGGATAACTTATTTCCAGTGGCCATTGGAGTTTTCATTGCAGAGGTATCAGAGAGGCTATACTTGAAAAGAATGTCAGAGACATATTTGGCCAGATTTATAAAAATTCCCTCTGATGTTTGTTTGACTTGGAGTCCGAGGAAGAATGTTAGTTCTCCCATCATACTCATTTCAAACTCACTCTGCATGAGTTTTTCAAAACTTTTGCACTCTTCTGTGTTAGAAGACCCAAAAATTATGTCGTCCACATAGATTTGTACAAGCATTATTTCACTGTTTTTACGTTTATAGAATAAGGTAGTATCTGTTGTACCTCTGTTGTAGCCATTTACTAGAAGAAAGGTAGAAAGTCGTTCGTACCATGCTTTTGGAGCCTGTTTCAGTCCGTACAGAGCCTTTTCAAGGTAGTATACATGCCTTGGGAACTTTGAGCTTTCAAACCCTGGTGGCTGATTTACGTAAACCTCTTCTTGGATTTCACCGTTGAGAAAAGCTGATTTTACGTCCATCTGATTGACTTTAAAACTTCTGTGGGCTGCGAAGGCTAAGAATATTCTTATTGCTTCGAGTCGTGCGACAGGAGCAAAAGTCTCATCGTAATCTATGCCTTCTTCTTGTCTATAACCTTTGGCCACCAATCGTGCTTTGTTTCTGATGACCACTCCATCTTCATCCTTCTAATTTCTGTAGATCCACTTAGTCCCAATGGCCTGTTTCCCTCGTGGCAGAGGTACTAAAGTCCATACTCTGTTACGCTCAAACTGCAGAAGTTCTTCTTGCATGGCGTCTACCCAGTTTGGGTCATCTAGTGCTTCAGAAATCTTATTTGGTTCTATCACACTAATAAAATTTGTAAAGAAACAAAAATTAGCAGTGGCAGACCTGGTTTTTACTAAGTCAGAAGGTTCTCCGATTATTTGGCTTGGAGGATGGCTTTTTGTCCACTGAGTGGTGCGAGGAAGATGGTTATCAATGTCATCGAACCTTTCTTCAGAAGCTTCTTGTGGATCTTCTTCATGTATAGCCTCTGTCGTTCTTCTTACCTTGGTAGAAGATTCTACCATTTGTGGAATGATTGGTATGAGTGGTGGTGGAGTTTGTTCCTCTGAGGACGTATAGTCTTGGTCCTCAATTACCTCTGTAATTGGTTCTTCTGTGGATTGTGGAGTTTGTTTTTCAGCAGCTTCTGTGGTCGTTTTTCTTGATGTTTCATCTTCTGCATTTTCTTCTGTGGCATTTGCATCTGTAGTATTTATAGAAGAAGATGAAGCATTATTTGGACCAGTTAGAGTCATACCTGTGGGATTTTGTCCAACAGAGGATGGTTCTTCAGAAACTCTGATGGTTCCAATAGAAGGATCAATGTCATCGTGGAACATCTCTAAAAATAGAAGATTTAAGTCTTCTTTCGTTTGCGAGATGCCAGAGGTTTCTCTTTTAAGTTCGAGTTCTGAACGGATTTGCTCAGAAGTCATTTGGAAAGAATCATCAAAAGAAACATTGATACTTTCTACGATTTTGCGAGATCTTGTAAGGTATACTCTGTAGGCTTTGGAAGTGGCAGAGTATCCAATGAATTTTCCTTCGTCAGCTTTTACTTCAAACTTTCCTCTTGAATCTTTGTCGTTTAAAACAAAGCATTTACATCCAAACACATGGAAAAACTTGATGTTTGGCCGCCTTTTGTTGATCAGTTCGTAAGGAGTCTTGATGTGTCTTTTCACAATGGTTGACCGATTCTGTGTGTAACAAGCGGTAGAAATTGCTTCTGCCCAAAAGTTCATCGGTAATCCGTATGCTGATAGCATAGTTCTTGCGGCCTCCACGAGCGTTCGATTCTTCCTTTCGACTACGCCATTTTGCTGTGGAGTGCGTGCGGCAGAGAAGTTCTGTGATATTCCTTCTGTAGAAAGATAGGCTTCAATGACAGAGTTTTTAAATTCTGTGCCATTGTCACTTCTTAACTTCTGTATTCTGCATTCATAAAGAACTTGGATTCTTTTCATTAGATTAATCAAGATGATTGGAACATCCGATTTCTTTCGAACAAATTCAACCCATGTGAAGCGCGAATACTCATCAATTAAGACAAGTATATATTTCTTGCCACCTAGGCTCTGTATGGCAATGGGACCGCAGAGGTCGACATGAAGCATGTACAGAGGCCTAGTGCAAGACACATCTGTTTTGCCTCTGTGGGAAGCTCTTCTGAGTTTTCCCATTTCACAGGCAGAACACAAGTGATCCTTATTAAATTTAACATTAGGAAAACCTTTAACTAGATCAAGTTTGACCAGTTCATCCAAGGTGTGAAAGTTCAAGTGACAGAACCTGTTATGCCATAACCAGGCTTCTTTACTTTCGCAAGCTACAAGGAAAACTTTGTCCTTGGTTGTTGAACAAAAGTTCATCAGATACAGATCACCTTTTCTTTCGGCTCGCAGAAGTTCCATTCCTGTGTCTTCACTTTGCAGAGAGCAGAAAGTCCTTTTGAACAAGACATCAAATCCTGTATCACAGAGTTGACTTACACTGAGTAGGTTGTGTTTAAGGCCATTCACATATGCAACTTTGTATACAGAGACGTTTTCCTTCTGTATGACTCCATAGCCTTTGATGTGTCCCTTCTTGTTGTCTCCAAAAGTTACAGATCCACCATCGTGTGTTTCTTTGTACGTGGATAGTAAACTTCTGTCGCCAGTCATGTCCCTTGAGCATCCGGAGTCAAGATACCAAATTGGCACATACCGCTTCTGTAAGACAATCACAGAGACTTAGGTACCCATATCCATATGGGTCCAATATTGTTAGAATTTTTCAAGTTTGCCTTAGCATTCTTGAAATACATTTTATCTTTTGTAGAAAGATCAGATTGTATCTCTCTAGGTTTTGACTTTGGAGTTTGAATTTTAGTGGAGAGTAAGCAATCTGGACTTGAGAAGTGATTTTTTAATCTGAATATAAGATCAAAACAATGACAGTATTTAATACGAGACGTGATTTGTTTGAACTTTTCATTGAATTCATTGAACTGAGTCACAGAGGCATTACATTCGTTCTTAACATTAGATTTCCTATTACAAGAAGATCTATGAATACTAGAATGTTTTTTGCAAAAATCTTGTTTAGGTCCTGCCTTCTGTGAGTCTCTTCTGTGGTGAACGTCTGTCTTCACTGTCACAGAGGAAAGATATTTGTTAGCTTCAGGCCTTAAAGGTTTTGAAAATTTTGAGCTTTTAGGATTTTCAGAGGCCTTTTTCAAATTATCAAGCTCTGTAGAGGTTTTTACTTGTATACACATTTTTAGAAAATCTGGACAGATAGGTATCTCTGTGATTTTCTCTTTTGGAGAAATTGTTCTGTTAAGAACATCAGAGGAGAATTTAACATCCTCTGTGTCACAATGAATTATCCCTGATTTAGAATCAGTCTCTGAGTCGTCAGAGGATGAATCGTCCTCATATACAGAGGTTGAGTCATTTCTTTCGACAGAGGCTGGATTTTCTGAGCATGTATCGTACGAGTTTTCTTCCTCTGTAGAAAAACTTTCATAGATGGCAGAGGTTTCAGATGAGATCTCTTCAGCGAGAATTTGATCTATAGAAGATGTACAGAGATTTTCTAAAGCATTTGATTTCAAAACTTCCAAAATTTCTTTTTCAATTGATCTTTTAAGATTTTCTTCTGAAAAGATGGGTTTAAACTCAGGAGCTTTTGCAGATAATTTCTTTTTGACATCTATCATACAGACAAAAGCGACCTGTGTTTGAGTCTCTGGTTTACCAAACTTAAAGATACCAATCTGATCTTGTGTTTTCAGATATTTCTTTGGTTTGATTCCTCTATTGACAGAGGTTGAAGATGATGAATCTGTGTTTTCAAACCACACATTGATCATCTTCGTATGTTTCCTCAAGTGAGGTTCTTCGGAGATATTAACCCTTTTACTTACAGAGAGTAAGTTTGGAAAAATTGGTTTATTTGTTTTTCCTATCACAAACAGGGAAGACAGAGGTTTAAGTCTTTTGCCTTCAACACCTAGAGTAATATCATCGTACCCTATACCTCGTCTTCCTATTTGCGAGTTTACTTTCTCATACACCTTTTGTGCATCTTTATAGTTTTTAAGTAAAACCTCTCTTCTGAGTAGATCTTGACAAAGTACCTCTCTCTCTTTTTGAAAGTATTCTTTGAGAGCTCTTATGTCAGTTGTTTCACTCCTAGAAATTGAAAGCTCTTTAGTTTTGACTTTTAAAGCAGAGGTTAATTCAGAAATTTGCCTTTTTAAAGGATCTACATTTTTGCTCCAATATTTTTCTACTCTTTCCTTTTCTTCAAAAATTTTGGTTTTTTCTTGAGTAAGAAGCCTTACTTCTCTCTCATTAAAGGTGAGTCTTTTCTGAATACTTTCATTTATCTCTTTGAGTTCAATCAGTTCAATGTTAAGTCTAACTGAATCATTTTCTACTTATTTAATACAAGAGGTAGAGTTTGAAATGGATACCTCATTGTCAGTGCCCGAGTCGACTTCTGCCATGCCACAGAATAGGGCATTGGTGGTGAATTCATCATCAGAGGTAGAGTCTGACTCGAAGTCCTCCTTATTTGCTTCAGAATGCCCTTTGTTCGCCATTAGGGATTTTTGTGCATAGTATTCAGCCTTCTTTTTGTAAAAAGCTGAGTCCTTCTGTGGGCGATTTTGTCTACTTCTGCAATCTTTTGCGAAATGGCCTGGCTTGCCGCAGTTGAAGCAACCTTGGGAGGTGTTTCCAGTTCGATCGTCGGACTTCTGTTGGTCTCCACCTTTCTCTGTTCGGCATTCGTTTGCATAATGACCAGGCTTACCACATTTGTAGCATTCTTGTGTGTGGCCTACCTTGTCATCTGACCTCTGTCGGTCATTTCCTCTGTAGTTTCTGTCGCTCGACCTCTGTCGGTCACTTCTGTAGTCTGATCTCTGTCGGTCACTTGATTCTTCTCTTCTTTCATCATCTCTTCTATCTCTCTGGTTGTCTCTGCTATATCTGTCATTTCCAAAATTTCTTTGGTTACCTCTGAACTCTCTTGTCAATAGAGCCAATGATTTAGCTAATGACGCAAAAGTTATTTCTTCCTCTATCAGCTCGTCTTCTTCGCTATCAACCATCACTATCTTTTTCTTCTCCTTCTTCTTCTCCTCTGTTGCTCTCTCATTTCTCGGTCTCTCTATAGCCTCTGTTGTTTTACTAACCAATGCGTATGGTGCAATGGCTATTGTTTTAGCCTGTGCTATTTGAGGCTCTTGTGCAGCTAGTGTTCCATAGAGATCAGAGAGTGTCCATGAGTCTAGATCTTGGTTTGTTTGTAAAGACATAGACAGTTGAAGCCACTCATCATTCAGACTCTTTAGAAACATGACGTTATTTTCTTCCGAGGTTCTGTGAATGCCAGACTTTCTACATTTGTTTATGAGAGAGTTGAACCTATCGTACGTTCTTTGCAGATATTCTGTTGCAGAGGCTCTGAATGCATGATATTCATTTATGTTTTGTGCCCTTCGGTTCTTCTGTGTTTTAGCACCCCCTTCCAACTGTCTTTCTAATTCTTTCCAAAGATCGTGCGCAGTTTCACATGCATCTAAGGATTGAAAAAGCTCGTTGGGGATAGCCATTATCAGGATTCTTTTTGTTTTCTGTGCAACTTCATCTTCTGCCTTATCTTCATTTGACCATTCTTCTTTTGGCTTTGGTTTTTGATGTTCAGGGATTTCTGGAGATTCAGCAGTAGCTGGTACTCGTGGTACTGCTATCATGGGAACAGGAGGAAGGTTGTAAAGATATTGTACTAGATTTTTTTCAGTACCCTCAAAAAAATGAACCATTCTTATTTTCCATTGAGGATACTCATCTCGTAGGAGAGTAGGAGGCTTGGTGAGTGAACCAGCAGTAAATAAGTTATTTGTATTTGTCATTGTTAAGGTTCTGAAAAGATAGTATGATTAAAAAGTATGAGTCTGAAGATCTGGAAAGTTTTCTGGGTTTGAACAGTTCTCAGAGTACACTTTAATGGAGTTTTAACCTAGAGATGAGGAATAGAAAAAAATGATTTCTATCACTAATCTTGTAAAAACGAGGATCACTTGATATTGAAAATCAAGCTTTGCTCTGATACCAATTGTTGGTTCCCGTTTTGCTTATACAAGATTGTCATATCTATTAGTTCGAATTTATGTTTGATGCGGAAGCGTATTTGAATAACTAACAGATATGATTGATAGATTTAGAACATAATATAAATAAACAGTGAACAGGAAATAATATCTCAAAGTTTACTGAATATATATATTAAGAACAGATTCAAGAACAGTGAGTAAGCAAAGCTTTTAAAACAGATATGACTCTCAAAGTGTTTAAAGCTATGTGTTCTTGTGATGTTTTTCTCTCTAAATTCTTGATTGTTCGATCGATCGATCGATGGATTGATAGATTAATAGGAAGAACTCAACATGAGTCTTCCTTATATACTACTCTAAGGGGACCATAAAGCATATGCTACTATTCACAAAGGACGGTATGAATAGTTGGACGGATGGCATGAACAGTTGGGCGTGCTGTATTGCATTTAATGCAGCAGACGTCTATTATGTACTAAGCCCTATTGAATCCAACCAGAGTTTGACACGTTGCAGTTGGACAGGGCATGCTACCATGCAAGTTGATGAACAGGTCCTGTAACAGTAGCAAGATATTATAAATATATTTTAAGTCTTTGTTGAAGACCGCAGAGGCTCTGTGAAGTGCCACAGAGGTTCTGCGGTTTGGTCCTTAGAAGAGCAGTCTTCACCGGATTCCGAGTCTTTGGTCTTCTTTGCGCGTATGACAGAGCTTCTGTAGGGCGCCTCTTTAGCTTCTGTAGCTTCTTGACCTTGATCTCTCGGTAAGTTCGGCAGAGCCTCTATAAGAGGCTTTCTTCACTTGGCCTATTTTTCACTACTTCTAAATACTTCTATGATTAGGAAGATTGAAGCTAACAACACTCTTCTTAGAAGGTGTAGACCCTACTATGCCTTACTATCTCGAAAATGGTCCATTCATCCCTGTAAGAATTGATGCTGCTGTTCCAGCCGCTGAGAATAGACCTGCTATTCCAGAAAGGTTGGTACCTAAGGAAATCTTTCAATGGACTGACGAAGATAAGAAGAAAGTGGCTATAGATACAAAAGCCAGATCCATACTATCCATGGCTCTTCCTGACGAAGTCTACCATTCCGTCATGAATCTGAAAACATCAAAGGCCATGTGGGACACAATATGTGTTCAGTATGAAGGAACGTCTGAAGTCCAGGATTCAAGAAAGATCAACCTGGTAAGACAATACGAAAGCTTCATTTCTGGTAAGAATGAATCTCTCTCTGAAGTTCACCAACGTTTTAATTGTTTAATTATAGATCTGAAAACTGTTGGTAAGGAATATTCTAACTTTGAAGTACTGACAAAGTTTCTAGAATGTTTACCTAAAAGCTGGGACAATTATGCTATGTGTCTCAAGCTATCAAAGGATCTAAAATCAATGACCCTTTCAACCTTATATGGCACGTTGCTGAATCATGAGCAATCGAGCCATGTTAAGAAGAATCTTGTAAAAGATTCCAAAAGCACCCCTGTTGCTTTAATCTCAGAGGAACCTTCTACTCAGCGACCCTCGGTCACTATCACTGAGTTAGAAAGTAACTCTGAAAGGTCATCTGATTCTGATTATTCAAATAATGATGAATCTTTGGCTCTCCTAACTAAGAAGTTCAGGAGATTTGCCAAAAAGAAAATGTTTAGAAAGAACAAACCTCTTTCCATAACTGACAAGCCTAGATCATCAGCTTTTGTTGATAAGGCTACTGCTACTTATTTTAACTGCAAAAAGACAGGACATTTCGCTAACGAGTGCAGGTCTAAGAAAATTTCTAGACCCTCAGCTTTTACAAAGAAACCCTTTGTTCCAAGGAATTAAGATGACAAATATTCAAAGCTGAAAGAAAAATATGCAAAGCTGAAAAGCTTTAAGAAGAAGAATAAAGACCTGATGGCTGACTATGATTGGGCTGCTTCTGATGAAGAAGCATCATCATCTGACTCTGAAGATGATGAAGCAAATCTATGTCTTATGGCCAAGATTGAAGAAGAGGAAGAAAGTTCAGACATTCCCTCCACTTCAACATCTGCTATTCATGTATCACCTTCTTTCTTTACCAATATTGCAAATATTGATGAAGCTGATAGTCTCCGTAAGATCGATGTCTTGACTAGAAGTTTATACGAAGCCATGAACGGCAAAACTGTGGTTGAAAACCAAAACCTTGATCTCGCTGAAAAGCTTAAAAATTGCCACCTTCAAATAGAAAAGCTTTCTAAAATTGAAGAAGACTTTAAAGATCAAGTATATTTAAATCAGCTAGTCAAAATCGAACGAGCAGAAGCTATCGCTGCATTAAAGGCTGAAAAAGCTACTGTTGAAGGATGGTGTAATTCTTCAACAAAGATCACTGAGATAATAAAGTCTCAGATTCCCCTGAGTGATAAACGTGGTTTGGGTTACAAATATGATACTCCCAAACCAACCACTGAGCGTTCAATGCTTAAATTTGGAACGTTCGTATCCTCAGTCGCTGATACTTCATCTTCTCAGTGCTCCTCGTCCGTTACACCAATCCCTGAGGAAACTCCCACCTCCTCAAAAGGCAAGAAGAAAATGGTTTATTCAAAACCTACCTCTGTCTCTAAAGACAAAGGTAAAGGAATTGTTATTTACCAGAATCCTCAGAAGGGTACCTTAGTACCAAAACTGAATGCTTCTAAAGCTTCAGTGGCTCACCCCTCTGGATCAAGGAAGCAGATCTCTGGATCTATTCAGCGATCTACTCCTAGACTCAGATTGGATGTCCTTGGTAAGAAATCTGTAGAACTGAATGTTCGTCCCATTTTTAAAACCAATAGTTTACTTGGTGCTGGCACTTCTAATTCGAAATTAAAAGCCCAGCATTCAAATGGTCCTAGAACTACTTTTAGTTATAGGAAATGTTATCATTGTGGACTTACCGATCATATTGCTAGTAAGTGCCCCACAGCCACCAAAGCTGAAAAGATAGCTAAGGTGAAGATTGCCCCCAAGGCAAAGAAGACCAACCCTGGTGCAAATCAGGTCAAGGTGAATCCTACCACTGAAGTTAAGAAATTAACCAAAGTGAAGAAAGACAAAGCTGAATCTTCAAATGCTGCAAAGACTGCTGAATCTTCCATTCCAACTACTTCCACTGACAAATGTGTATACATGGTTAAGTGGGTACCCAAGAAAATCTAATCTTCCATTGTATTGCAGGTTAAGAAGGGTATCTAGTATCTCGATAGCGGATGCTCTAGACACATGACTGGAAAGAAAAGTCTGCTCGCTGAATACAAGGAAGAGAAGGGTCCCTCTGTGACTTTAGGTGAAAATGGAAAAGGACATACCCGAGGGTATGGTGTACTTTCAAATGGTACAACCTCCTTCAGAAGAGTCGCATATGTTGAAGGGCTGAAGCATAATCTTCTAAGAATCAGTCAACTTTGCGACATGGATAACAAAGTAATCTTTACTAAGGAATCCTGCTTTGTCACTGACAAAAAGGAGAAGATAGCTCTCAGCGGTTATCGTTTGGAAAATGTTTATGTAATAAACATGGACTCAACAACCACTGAGAACTCCCGTTTCTTCTCAAAGGCCTCATCTGATGTCAACTGGCTATGGCATAAGAGGCTATATCATCTAAATTTCAAGACACTGAACACTCTTTCATCAAAAGAGTTAGTCACTGGTCTACCTCAGCATTCATACGCCAAAGAGTCTTTATGTTCAGCGTGTGAAAAAGGGAAGCAGACCAAAGCAAGCTTTAAGTCAAAGCAAGTTTCTTCAGTGTCATCTCCTCTACAACTACTCCATATGGATTTGTTTGTCCTTGTTAACAAACAATCCATCGCTGGAAAGAAATATACGCTGGTCATAGTTGATGAATTCTCTCGCTTCTCTTGGGTAATGTTTCTCCGTTCTAAGAGTGACACCCCTAAAGAACTCATCACCTTTGTTCGGAAGATGGAAACCCTGAACAATCTGACCGTTCGCTCAATAAGGAGTGATCATGGAACTGAATTCAAAAACAGTTCTCTTGATTCCTTCCTTGAGAGTAAGGGTATTTCTCACAACTTTTCTTCAGTGAGAACACCGCAACAAAATGGAGTCGCTGAAAGAAGAAATAGAACAATTATTGAAGTTGCACGTTCAATGCTCAGCGATTCTCACCTGCCTACTCAGTTTTGGGCAGAAGCTGTCAACACTGCTTGTTTTACGCAAAACAGGTCGCTGATAGTCAAAAGATTCAAAAAGACAGTCTATGAACTCTTTCATGGGAGAAAGCCTTCAATCATCTTTCTTCACATCTTTGGATGTCAGTGTTTTATACTGAACAACAGAGATGCTCTTGGAAAGTTTGATCCTAAGGCTGATGATGGAATCTTTCTTAGATACTCCTCAGTTTCCAAAGCCTTAAGAGTCTTCAATCGAAGAAGACAAACTGTAGAAGAAACTATTCACGTCACGTTTGACGAATCCCGTTCAGCGAACTCTAAACCGTCCGCGGATACTGAAGAACTGAATCAATGGATGTTTTCTCATCTTGGTGATTCAGAAGATATTCCCACTACTCATGCTCATCCAGTAGAAGATGCTAGTCCTCCTATCATTCCAAATATGCAGAACAGTGAAGATGAAACTTCTTGGGTCTCAGCTGTTCCTATAAACACTATACCTAACGCTGAACCAAATGTCTCAGACATTCCATCTACTTCTCAGCAATCAGTGAATATAATGACAACTGCATCCATTCCTCTCTTGGCTGATATTCCCGACGTCGCTGAAGCTTCATCTTCAGCTCCTCCAGTTCAAGTTGAGTCAGCGTCTCACGCTCCGGCTCAGGGATGGACTATAAATCACCCAATTGATCAAATTCTTGGTGATCCAAACGTTGGGATTCAGACTCGACGAAGTGCAGGTAATATTTGTTTATTTGTAAATTTTATTTCACTAACTGAACCAAAGAAAGTAGATGATGCCCTCAAAGATCCAAACTGGTTCAGCGCCATGCAAGAAGAGCTGACTGAATTCGAAAGAAACAAAGTTTGGAAACTTGTTCAGAGACCAACTGATAAAATTGTGATAGGCACTAAATGGGTCTATCGAAATAAGTTGAACGAACATGGTACTGTAACCCGCAACAAAGCTCGACTTGTTGCTCAGGGATACAGACAAGAGGAAGGTATAGATTATGACGAAACATTTGCTCCAGTAGCAAGACTTGAATCTATTCGTCTATTCTTAGCATATGCTGTACACAAAAACTTCAAAGTACATCAGATGGATGTTAAGTCAGCATTTCTAAATGGAAAGCTGAATGAAGAAGTGTATGTGGAACAACCTCCAGGATTCTCAGATTCTAAGCGTCCAGGTTATGTTTATAAACTGGATAAGGCACTTTATGGCTTAAAGCAAGCTCCACGTGCATGGTATGACACTCTTTCTACTTATCTCCATATTGAAAAATTTGAGCGAGGTAAGATTGACAAAACTCTATTTTTTAGAAAAGTGAAAGGTCATATCATTCTAGTTTAAATATATGTTGATGACATTATATTGGGTTCTACTAACCCTGAGCTTTGTACTCGTTTCGCTGATAGAATGAAAGATGAGTATAAAATGAGCATGATGGGTGAACTAACATATTTCCTTGGTCTTCAGATTAAGCAAACTGAAAAGGGAACTTTTATTAATCAGGGAAAGTATGTTAAAGATTTGTTGAAGAAATTCGACTTTACTGAAAGTTCAGCTATGAAAACCCCTATGGCACCACCGCTGACACTTGATAAGGACACTAAGGGTGTTCCTGTCAATGTCACGCTGTACCGTGGGATGATCGGCTCTCTATTGTATCTTACAGCTAGCCGACCCGATATTATGTTTGCAACATGCTTGTGTGCACGATATCAAGCTGAACCTAAGATATCTCATATGAAAGCTGTAAAGCGAATCTTTTGATATCTTAAGGGTACATCGAATCTAGGTCTTTGGTATCCCAAAGATTCAGGATTCGATCTAACTGCCTATTCAGATAGTGATTTTGCAGGTTGCAAAATGGATAGGAAAAGCACCACAGGAGGATGTCAGCTCCTGGGTGGAAAGCTGGTAAGTTGGACAAGTAAAAAGCAAAATTCAGTGTCCACTTCCACAGCTGAAGCTGAATATGTAGCTGCTGGAAGCTGTTGTTCTCAAGTCTTGTGGATGAGAAATCAGCTACTAGACTATGATATTCAGCTCTCCAAAATTCCAATCTATTGCGACAGCACAAGTGCCATCGCTATAGCAAACAATCCAGTACTACATTCAAAGACCAAACATATAGAAATCAGATATCATTTTATCAGAGATCATATGATGAATGGTGATATAGAACTTCATTTTATCTCAACTGATTATCAGTTAGCTGACTTATTTACCAAACCTCTTGATGAGACAAGATTCAACTTTCTCATCAGCGAGCTTGGAATGCTGAACTTTGAAGGATAAAATCTTCAGCGGTTCACATTAATCAGCGATAGGATAAAATCAACTCGTATAACCTATTCAATCATCTTTTCTCTGAATAAAACTTGGTTAAACTGATATCAAGGTATGTTTTCTCTCTCTAACAATCGCATGAAAATGAAAGATTTCAAAACAAAATGCATCGCTGAATATTGGGAGATATCAACGCCTCTCTGAAGTCTGTGGAGACAAAGCTGACAGGTCTCACCACTACTCTCTCCAATAACTCTACAGTTGTAACAAACGCTGGAGAGAATCTGAACAAGCTGACAACGGTGGTGGAGAAGAAGGCTTCCACAGATGACATGAAGCAGGTTGATAAAACTCTCAGCGACTTCGCCAAGGTGCTCGCTGACATCTACACATACTACACCTCTCTCAAAAACTCAGTTTCGTCCATGTCCAGCGAATTTACATCGCTGAAGACATCGGTTGGACATCTAGAGGGGGATATGTCTACTATGAAGACTGACTTAGGCTCTGTTAAGACCGATGTTGGTTCGATAAAAACGATGATCGAGCAGCTGCTACACAAAGCAAATACTCCTGATCCTGCTCCTGCCCCCGTCCCTACATCTGACAACTTCACAGCAGCGGATCGCACTGAGCTGAAGAAAATCAATCCTGCTATTTCTGGCCTTGAAGACATATTAGCAAAGATTGAAGTTTGTGTAGGTCTCTCTGGCCAAGAAGACAGAGAACCTACCAACGCCGTTGAGTCTACCCATTCCTCCCCCAGTCATCATGAAAAAGAGGGGGAGAAGAGCGCTGAAGACCTCGCCAAGAGCGCTGAAGACCTTTCCCATGATGAATCTATCAGGGGAGAGAAGACGAATGCTGAAGAAACCACCGCTGGACCTCAGGGAGATGAAAACCCTGAGGAAACCGAGAAGCTCGCCTCTGTATCTGAGGGGGAGCAACTCGAAGAAGAAGCTGAGAAAACTGAATCCGAAGCAGAAGATGATGAAGCCGTCGACATCCCTGATGATGAACCATCTTCTTCTCCAAAGAATGATGATGATGATGACGAAGATGACGATGACTTCTTTATCGTCAAACCTGCTCCGAAGATCAAAGCACTTAAGGGAATCTCGATAAATGAACCCTCAGGGGAGCGGACAAAGACAAAGCCCTCAGCCTCTGGAGCTGAGAAAGGCAAAGGCAAAAGCGTCACTGAAGATGGTAATCTGACGATCTTGCTTGAAAAAGCCGTTTTGTCAGGTACATTAAACATCTCTCACTCCATCCCTCCTCTTTCATACACTATCAGTTCTACTACCCAAGCCTATACACTTGAACCAATTCTCTCTATCTGATTCTACCCAAGTTCTTACTGGTAAGATCGCTGTGTTTCAGCTAGTCCTCTCCCCTGTTTGAGGATATCGCTGAAGGCTCCACAACTACGACTTCACCAATAATACCAGCTGATGCTGAAGAAATAATCCCAGTCTTAGATTTGATCTCTGAGACTGATGAACCAGAAGAACAGCTACTCTCGCACAATCGCAGACCTTCCTTAGCTCCTCAAAAGCTAAGTGAAGAGGATCAGAAAAGAAGAGAGGAAATAATAAAGCGATTCGAGGATCAGCGAATCATTCTGAGGCATGATCAACTTCCTTCAGTTCCTCCAAAGTTCAGAATTTCCATAGCTGAATACCAGGAATACCTCAGAGCTGAACGCCTAATCGCTGAAAGAAAAGAAGCTGAAGAAAAAGACAGAGAATACGCCATCCAGCTTTCTAAACGATCAATAAAAGACCCCAAGCCGAAAAGAGTTCCCATTGATGTTCAACGTCAGCTTTGGGAAAACGCCAAGAAGATAACTGAAGAAAAGAGAACTGTGTCTCAGTCCTCTTTAGCCTGGTGCAAAGAAAAGGTCAACTACCGAGACTCTCCTGCCAAAATCAAAAAGGTATTCATCTCTGGAAGAACAACCCTTGTTTTAATCGCTGAAATCGAGATATTCAGAGAAGATAAGAAGTACGAAAAATTCTATGCTGAAGCCATAACGAAGTACAGTCTCTCTGAATGGTTGGAGATCAGGTTAGCCATCCAGAAGTCCAAGTCGAAATATAAGGAACATGTTGAAAAGCTGATCAACAAACAAATCGACTTAGTCTAGTCCTGTGTGGATATTCCTCCTCCTCCTCCTCTCGAAAGTTAGAAAAGAAAGGCCTCAGCGAAGAAGAAGAAATCTATATCTTCAATTGATGGCCCTGTCATTCGAAATGAAACAGGTATTGGTTTTTCACGTGCTGAAGTCCTTAGTCCTGATCCTGATCTTTCCATGCTTGACGCATCTCTTCCTCCTGGTGAGACTTTCATCCCTGGCAAAGTCATAAGCGAACCCTATGGGATATTTTTTCATGACTACGATGGTGGAAAGCATTTTCAACGCATCTCTGAACTTCACATCACTCCCATCGAACAACTGAGAGATCTCATCTACTGGTGTGACTTCAGGAATGACCCTCAGGCACGACATCTGAAACCCTTGATTTTTGAAGAAGCGCTGATCAAAAGAAAACAAGGTGTAACCGTTCCTGACTGGATGATTCCCACCACATCAATGACCCTTGATGAACTTCTCATTAAGGAAGAACCTTTATAAGCTGATATGATCGCCCTTTTCTCTATTGTATCAGTTATACTTTTGTACTTGTAATTTATTTCGCTCGTACTTGTAATCTTTCCATTTCTCTTTGTAACCTGATTCAAAGTTTTAAAGAAAGATTTCAGCGAATGTACTTTACTCCATCAGTACTGAAAAGATCCCAGAAAACAGTAAAAGGGACAAATATTTTATGAGTTCTTTTTATCCTTATGTTTTCATTAAATAGCAATTTTCTTTGTTGCTATGTCATAATCCAATAGGGGGAGATTGTTGATCCAAACCCTCAGTGATTTGATAATGACCCTCTCTTATATACTTAGTGAAAATTGTAAGTAAACAATATGTATCAGAGTTTCACTATCGCTGATAAGTACTAAGATCTTACAGTACCGCTGATAGGAACTCTCGCTCTTTTAAGTTAAACATTAAGTGAACACTGTTCATCATAAATGCTCTGAGTCTGTTCAGTCATTATGATGATCGCTGATAAGTTAGTTGTTTACTTATGATCCCTGAAGACAAGTTTCACGTCAACATAGGTTCTACGCTGAAGTCGAAGATCAAGCTCAAGAACCAGCGATAAGTCTCCTAATGAACTGATGCGGATCAGCGAAGACTCAGATTTGTCCACTCAACGTGAAGTATCAAGTACAAGACTTCAGCTATCGCTGAACTTTATCATTCGCTGAATAGAAAATGATAATCGCTGAATCAACGAAAAGCTGATCATGAAGTCCTCCGTACAAAGTACTTTTGTCTTAACCCCCCTTGCACGACTCCGTACGAAATGTCAGAAAAGAACCTCCGACTGTCTGAAATCGTACAACCACTCTGATGCTACACTGTTCATCCATGCGGCTACTAAGGTTGTCAACCAAGGTCAATGACATGCAACCAACCAGCTGATGACACGTGTAAAGTGTATACTGACTTGCATTAAATGCATGCAGTATATAAAGAGATGAACCCACTTATTTTGAAGTAACTTGCTAACTCTGGACAAGTTCAATCTCTTATCTCAAGATAGGTTATTATTAGTAATTTCCTTATCTCTCTTAGTGCAAGAAACCTTAGTGTTCCAACTTGTTTAGATTTAGGTTTATCCTTAATCTTGTTTCCGCAACAAGCTGTAAATTGTTAAAGATTTATCAATAAACAATTTAGAAAAGTAAAATTTTTGTGTTTGTATTCAACCCCACCTTCTACAAACTTGTATAGGCCTTCGGGACCAACATATACCATGTGTCTCAAACTATCAAAGGATCTAAAATTCATGACCCTTTCTACCTTATTTAGCACTATGCTCAATCATGAGCAGTAGTGTCAACTTAACAAGAATCTTGTAAAAGGTTCTAAAAGCACACCTGTTGCTTTACTCTCCTCAGCTTGTAAAATCTTGTAAGTGAAGAAGACCTGAAAAAGAGAGAAGATATGATCAAACAGCTTGAAGATCGGCGAATTATCCTTCCTCGTGACAAAATCCATGCTCCTAAGTTCAGACTGTCAAGGAAAGAATACACTGATCATCTCAAGGCTGAAAAACAACTCGCTGATCGAAGGAAAGCTGAAGAACAAGATAAAACCCTCGCCATCTAGCTTGTCCAACAATCAGTGAGGGACCCTAATTTGAAGAGAACTCCCATCGAAGTCCAATGTCAGTTATGGGAAGACGCCCAGAAGATCGTTGAAGAAAAGACCAA
Source organism: Saussurea involucrata (assembly GCA_033807775.1). Classification (NCBI taxonomy): domain Eukaryota; kingdom Viridiplantae; phylum Streptophyta; class Magnoliopsida; order Asterales; family Asteraceae; genus Saussurea; species Saussurea involucrata. The sequence continues at coordinate 28,214,336 of CM066313.1, forward strand.
GGTATCTGATTCTACCTTGGAATGGTGTAAAGAAAGACTGAACTATCGATCTCGGCCATCCAGAATTAATAAAGTGAACATCAGGGGAAGAACAATCATAGGCGTTCCTGTCATTGAAGTTGACATATTCAGAGAAGATGGTACCAAGCAAACCATCTATGTTGCTTCGATCAAGAAGTATGGTCTCTCTGAATGGTTGGAGATGCGAATAGCCATTCAGCGATCTCGCTCACAACATAAAAGCCATGTCGAGAAAAATATAAATTCTCAGATCGACTTGGTTTCTTCTGCTGTGGATATTCCTCCTCCTCCTACTAATCCAGAAAAACGAAGGGCCTATGCTAAGGAAAAGATAATACCTTCAGACTCAGGTCCTCCTATCCAAAACAAAACAGGTATTGGTTTCTCACGAGCTGAAGTACTTGGTCTTGAACCTGACCTCTCAGCGCTTGACACCTCCCTGCCCCCTGGTGAACGCTTCATTCCTGGAAAAGTCATAAGTGAACCATATGGTATTTTCTTTCACGACTATGATGGAGGAGAACACTTTCAACGCATCTCTGAGCTTCACATCACTCCCATCGAACAGCTCAGGGATCTCATCTATTGGTGTGAATTCAGAAGCGATATTCAGGCGCGATATCTCAAGCCCCTACTCTTTGCTGAAGCAAAGAACAAACGGGATCTTGGAGAAACTGTCCCTGACTGGATGATACCTACAACAAAGACCCTTGATGAACTTCTCGTTAAGGAAGAACCTTTTGGCTGATAGGATTTCCTTGTAATTCTTCTATCCTTTATCAGCTTATATCTTTTGTACTTGTAAATTTATTTGATGTACTTGTAATTTTTTCACTTCCCTTTGTAATCCTATACGAAGTTAAAAGAAATATTTCAGCGAATGTACTTTACTCCATCAGTACTCAAAAGATCCCAGAAAACAGTAAAAGGGACAAATATTTTATGAGCTCTTTTTATCCTTATGTTTTCATACTTAGCAATTTCCTTTTGTTGCTATGTCATAATCAAATAGGGGGAGATTGTTGATCCAAACCCTCAGTGATTTGATAATGACTCTCTTTAAACACTTAGTGAAAATTATAAGTAAACAATATGTATTAGAGTTTCACTATCGCTGATAAGTACTATGTCTCTACAGTACCGCTGATAGAAAACCTACGCTCTTTTAGATAATTGTTCAGCGAACACTGTTCATCAACTTAGCTCTGAGCCTGTTCAGTCTTGTTTGTTAGAGCACTATTGTAGCTATCAAGACAGCATTAGCTTTTGTACTGTATCTTCTGAGTAGAGGCATGGACATGTCATGGCACTACTATATATAGAAGATCCCTTTGTTATTTCCATAACACTTTCAAGCCTATGTCATTTGTACTTTGATATTCAATATATGAATAACTTCTTTGCTCTCTAGATTCTCTTTACATGTGATTGTGTTACATTGCTAGATCTGGGATTTCACATTTGGTATCAGAGCACACACAGGAAATTCAAGCAGATTCAGACCATTTCAGAGATTTTTTACACTGTTCATCATGTTTTCTGAAGAACTCGGATCCATCATCGTTTACTGTTCATCATGATTTCGGACTCATCTTCATTTACTATTCATCTAGAATTCATCTTTTCTGCCATTTTTGATCTATTGAATTGATTCTTGACGTTACTACACTCGTTTTTCATCACTGATCATCTTTAGTTCAAAGATCTCTACCAAAATCTGCACAAAATTTGCGGATTTGATCATTTTACATCTGTTTGTTCGAAAAACTTGTTCTTACTGTTTTTGGATCAAAAGTCGATTAATTGGGATTTGAAATCAACTAAGAAAGTGTTTGGAATCTGTTTTCGAACAAATCTGTGCAAATTTCATTACAATTGGTCAAGAATTGAAAAGGATATGGCAGATTCAGTGATTTTTGGTGTTTAAGTGAAGGTTTCGGATCATTCATCAGGGTTTCGGATCATTCATCAGGGTTTAGGATCGTTCAAATTTGGTTTCGGATCACAAAGCGAATAGTGATATTTGTATCTTGTAATTTTTTTTTCACAAGTTTAGGTTTCGGATCTAAGAGGATACAAAATATGTGGTTTTGCATCAAGTTACATCCAAAATCTATTGGTTTAGCATCAAGACCAGTCCGAATTCTAGTGGTTTCGCATCAAGTTACATCCGAAATCTGTGGTTTCGCATCAGGTTTCATCCGAAATCTGTTGGTTTCGCATGAAGTTGCATCCGAATTCTTGTTGGTTTCGTATCAGTTCATTCCGAGATCTGTTGGTTTCGGATCCTTATTCATCCGAATTGGTGTATGTTAGTTGCATCCGAGTCGTGACTACAGTGTTGATTTTTTAACAGTTAATTCTAAGTGTAAATTATTTTTACACTTACTGCTTGATTTTCTGAAAGATCAACTTCTAGCAATTTTTAAAGATGTTGAGAGAATTACTCAGTATGGGTTCAAAGAATAAGCCTCCAGTTCTTCTAGTGGAAGAATACTCTCAATGGAAGAAAAGAATGATTCAATTCCTAAATCATCAGAACAGGGATCTTATGCTTTCAATCTATAATGGTCCTTACAAAGCATATTTGGATGTTGATGGTATTGCTGAAACAGCTACAAGTCAATATGTTCCTCCAAGGAGAATTGAAAAAGAATACAGATATTATAATGAAAGTGATAAAGAAAAAGTGGCTATTGATGAATTAGCTTTGACATACTTGACCATGGCCATTCCAAATGATATCTACAACCGTGTAGATAGTCGTAATTCAGCTAAGGAAATATGGGATGAGCTTGAAACACAGTTTGAAGGATCATCAAAATCCATGAAGACTAAAAGAAATCAAAGTGTCAATGCTTATGAAGGCTTCAAAGCAAAAGATGGAGAATCGTTAAAGGAGACTTATAATAGATACAACATCATTCTCAATGATCTACGAAGGAATGGTGTCGACAAATCAGAATCAGAGATTAATTACAAGTTTGTTAAGAATTTTCTAACAGAGTGGGATTCTTACTCTATTCAGCTTCAAATGTCAAGGGACATATATGATGAAAAGCTGACTGATATTTTCAGTATTCTTCGGCAACACGAAGATAAGGTGAAAGAGGTCAAAGAAAAGAACAAAAAGGTGGAAGAATCATTAGCTCTTCTAAGTGAAAATAAGAAAAGTGGAGGTTTGAAGACAAAAGCTTTGATTTCTGATATCAGTAAGAAAAGGAAATGTTCTGATGATGATGGAAGTGACAGTTTTGGAGATGAAATGACTGAAATTGCTGAAAAGCTAGCTTTGTTAACCAATAAGTTTCAAAATAGGTTTGGTAGAAAGAAGTTCTATTCAAAGACTAAACCTGAATATAACAAAGCTAACAAATACAAGCGATCTGAGAAAAGGTATGAGAACAAATAGGAAGAGAAAGAGGAGAAAGAGGAGAAAAAGGAAAAGGAAGAGAAGAAGGATAGAGATAATAGAAACTGCTTTAATTGTGGAAAGCTCGGTCATTTTGCTAGAGAATGTAAACAGAGGAAAGTTAAGGATTCTGAATACTATCAGAGGAAAGCTCACTTGGCTAAAGCAAAAGAAAGTGGAAATCCAGTCAACGCCAAAGAAGAAATCTGGCTCCTTGATTCCTCTGATGATGAAGAAGCTCACTTTACCGAAGTAAGGTACAGCTTAATGGAAAAGTTGAATGAAGATGACCAGGAATCCTAGGTATCATCTCTTTGTTTTTCTGACAATTCTGATAATTCTGATAATTTTGATAATTTTGATAATGATTCTGAAACTGAAGATTCTAAATATAAAGAAATGGAACTCATGATATATGAACTTAATAAGAGACTTGAATCAGTTCAAAAGAATCTTGAAACTGAGAAAAGTTCAATTTTAAGATATCAAGATGAGGCACTTCTTTATAAATGCTTAGCTGAAGATAGAGAAAAAGAAAAAGAAGTTATTAGAACAAAAGTTAAAAGCTTGAATCTGAAATTTCTGAAATGAAGAAGAAAATGAAAGATATAAGTGATGAAAACATAGATTATCAGTTTAAAATCAAGATTCTTTCTGAAGAAAGAAAAGAACCTTTTGCAAAGATCAAGGAGCTTGAAGATTTAAATTATAAAAGAGGTCAGATTGAGGAAACTCTAAAATTGTTAAGTAGTAACCCAAAAGATACTCGATTTTATAATCCAAAAATGGGTCTAGGATTATCTGATATTGAGGTTCTAAAGAATGCACCTGAAAATCTTTACACAATTAAAAAATTGGGTGAAGGTTTAAAGGAAACTCTTAAATCAGAAGAACCTAAATCTAAAAGTGAAGGTTTGAAGCAAACTCTTAAAAAAGAAATACCTCCAATATCACAAATTTTTGTTAAACCTAATAATGAAAGGTTGATGCAAACTCTTAAAAAGAAATACCTCCAATATCACAACCGTTTGTTAATTCAAATAATGAAAGGTTGAAGCAAACTTTTGTTAAAACTAATACTTCAAATCCTTCAACTCCTATTTCAAAAAGGGAGGAAGTCAAGACGGATAAAGGTTCGGATGAAAAGCCTAGATTCAATACAACAAATTTTAAATACGATGAATTAAATTCTAGTTATAAACTAAAAAGGTTGAACTAACTGAATTTAGTTTATTGTTTTCAAATGAATCTATGGCTAAAACAACTGAATCTAAAATCAATGAACCTGAATCTGTTAAATCTGAATCTACTGATGAAATAGAGTCAAACATTAAATCAGATTCTAACAAAAAGGAGTTTGTTCAAGAAACCTCTTCTGAATTTCCTGATTTGGATTCTGCTTTACTTAAAATTGTTGATTTAGAAAATCAAATTTCTAAATTACAATTAAACTTTGAAAAATTAGAGGATGATTATGAGAATATTGGGATAGATCTTGATCACAATCAAAAAGTCAATCTTGATCTTAAGAGTGAGATTATTCGAATTATCAAATTCTAAAGCTTCAAAACCTTGTGAAAAATGTTCGAAACAAACTGAATTCAAAGATCAAGATAAATCTTCGAGTCCGATTGATTTTGGTGCAAAGGATTCTTTTGATAAATCTAAACTTCTTGAAGAAAAGAAAGTACTTCAATTGAGATGCATAAAACTTTCAAAACAAGTTTCTGACTTTGAGAAAGTTTTATTTCTTGAAAAAGAGAAACTAGAAAAAGAAAGAGCTGTTTTTGAAAGTGAAAGAAAATCTTTTGAAGGTAAAAATAATGTGCTTTCATCAAAAGTATCTGATTTTGAAAAGAAAAGAAAACGGAGAATCATCTGAAACCAAATCTGATTCGTGTTCGAATGATTCTTCTAACTCTAAGAGTTCTAACAATTCTTCTTCTTCTTCTTCAGAAATGGATGAAGAAAAGTGCGTGGATTTGAAGGAGCGTGTTACAAATAGCAAGGATAGGAGTACCGATGATAAGAAATGTTGTTCTTTGAATAAAAATTGTATACATTCTTGTAATGTTTGTAATGCTTATGACAACAAAAATTCCGCAATTTCAGATTCTAAATTGTTGACACAAGCTAAAAAAAGAATACATTGTGCTTATTGTTGGGACAACTATTTCAAGCTGAATAACAATGCTCCTAAGAACAAAAAGTCTAATACTTCACATTCTTTAAAAGCTTCAGCTAATAAATTTGCAAGAATGTTCGGTTTCAGAACAAACAAAAAGAATAAAAAGAAGGAAACAAAATCAGTTGAGGTGAATATGGTTTGGAAATGGCTTCCTAAAAATCAAGAAAACAAACCAAATTCACAAAATGACCTTACTTTTAAAGGCAAAATTCAAGGTTCATCAACTGTGATAAACAAATTGATCCGTACTAACAAAAAAGGACCCATACAGATATGGGTACCTAAGATAAGGTAATTTTTTTTACAGGACCATCATGTGTGGGTCATTGATTCGGGAGCTTCAAGACTCATGACGGGGTACAAGCACCTACTGCATGATTTTACTGTACATCCTGGCGGATCAGTGGGTTTTGGCCACAATTCAAAAGGTCACGTTCGAGGCTACGGAACGCTGAAAAATGACTCAATGGCAATTGAAAAGATTTTGTATGTAGAAGGTTTAGGGCATAATCTTTTCAGCATAAGTCAGTTTTGCGACAAGGACTGTAAGGTTATATTTGACAAGAATTTCTGTTATGTTGTGGATGAGAAATGGTCAGAAATCTTCAGAGTGAAACGTTGCGGAGATTTATATATGACTGATTTTGCAAGTCTTATTGCTTCGAATAAAGTATGTCTTGTGTCAAAAGCTTCTCAAGATGAATGTTGGTTGTGGCATAGAAGACTGTCTCACCAAAACATTCGAAGCATCAACAAGCTAAGGATTGATGGATTAGTTTCCGGGCTTCCTGAATTGAAGATTGACAAAGTCTCTATTTGTCCGGCATGTGAGATGGGAAAGATGAAACACTTCTCTCACAAGTCCAAAACTTTGTCTAACTGCAACAATGCCTTGGAGTTAATTCACATGGATCTTTGTGGCCCGATGAGGACTCAATCGATGGGAGGAAAGAAGTATATCTTAGTGATGATTGATGAGTACTCACGCTATACTTGGTTGGATTTCCTACGACTCAAATCTGAAGCACCTGAGCAGATTATCAAGTTCATTAAAAAGATTCAAATCCTTTTACAACGTCCAGTTCAAAAGATAAGGAGTGACAACGAGACTGAATTCAAGAATGCAACTCTACAATCGTTTCTTGAATCTATTGGCATTTCTCACAATTTTTCTGCACCAATTACTCCACAACAGAATGGAGTGGTTCAATGAAAGAATCGAACTCTTGTAGAAGCTGCTCGAACGATGCTTGCCTATTCGGGTCTTCCACCAAGTTTGTGGGCTGAAGCAGTTTCTACAGCATGTTTTACTCAAAACATGACAAGTATTAATAAACGTATTAATGAAACTGCATATGAAATAATCAATAATCGCAAACCTAACATCAATTTTTTGCGTGTTTTTGGATGCAGGTGTTATGTCCTAAAAGATCGAGAACATCTTACAAAGTTCCAAGTCAAAGCTGATGAAGGGATTTTTATTGGCTATTCCTTGAATTCTAAAGCATACCGAATCTACAACTATCGCACAAAATCCGTCATCGAAAGCATCAATGTAACGTTTGACGAGAATGTGACTTTGACTTCTGGACAAAACGGTTCAAGACTCGGAAACACAACCTGAAGCTTCTACTCAAAAAGGAGTAGAACCTGTGCCAAAACAGTTTTCTAATTCTGTATTAAATATTAATAATTCTAAAGAGTTATATTTGTTATTTCATGATGCGTTTATGGAATATTGTGCATATATGGAACCACCTATCACTTCCGTAAATGCATCTTCACAACAGACGAGTGTTAATGTCTCTGGTCCATCTGAAGATGTCGGTGCAAGTACTTCTGGTGCAACTAACGAGACTCCGAGTGAACCTACAACTATTCCAGTTTCTGAACCTGAAATTCAACCTGAAGTTCAGGTTTCCGTAAACACATCATTGGATGTATCTTCACCTGAAGTTCAAATACCAGAAGTTCAAATACCTGAACCGACACATGTATCTTCAGCTGAATGAACTGAAGAAATTCTTGCTGTTTTAGATGAAAATGACTCAAACAACACTCGTGCAGAAATTCCAACACTCCCTAGTACTCACAAATGGACAAGGGCACATCCTCCTGCGGATATTATTGGTGACATCAAGGATTGTGTGAAGACACGATCTGCGACTACAAATGAATGTTTGTATGTCAATTTTCTAAGCTCGTTAGAACCAAAGAAAGCACGTGAAGCACTACAAGATCCGGATTGGATAAACGCCATGCAAGAACAGTTAAATGAGTTTAAGCGCAACGAGGTTTGGCATTTGGTGAATCGTCCTAAGGACAAGACCATTGTTGGAACTAAATGGGTCTTTAGGAACAAGAAAGACGAAGCAGGGATTATAGTTAGAAACAAAGCAAGACTGGTTGCAAAGGGTTATAATCAAAAAGAAGCAATAGATTATAATGAAACCTACGCACCAGTAGCAAGGATTGAAGCCATCAGAATTTTTCTTGCATATGTCGCGCATAAAAGTATGAAGGTATTTCAGATGAACGTCAAGTCGGCTTTTCTGAACGGAATACTTCATGAAGAGGTATATGTAAGTCAACCAGAAGGTTTTGGAGATCCGAAATATCCAAACCATGTCTACGTTTTGGACAAAGCACTCTACGGTCTGAAACAAGCTCCGAGGGCATGGTATGAGACTCTAACTATCCATCTGCTTAACTCTGGATACACCAAAGGTACAATAGATACAACTCTTTTTCTCAAAAAGCAAGGTAAAGATTTATTACTTGTACAAATATATGTTGATGACATAATATTTGGCTCTACTAATCCTGATATGTGTAAAGATTTTGAAGAGGTCATGAAAAGCCGTTTTCAAATGAGTATGATGGGAGAGCTAAAATTTTTCCTTGGACTCCAAGTGACACAGTCAAATGAAGGAATTTTCATTAATCAATCAAAATATATAAATGATATGCTTAAGAAATTGGACTTAAATTCATCTTCCATCATGAAAACACCAATGGCTACCGGTAGACTTTTGAACGCTGATTTATCTGGTAAATCAGTCGATCAAAAGTTATATCGTGCCATGATTGGATCTTTACTATATTGTGAGTTCCAGATCCGTGCAACGAATAATGAAATCAATAGATTGAACAACGATGTTTACGATTTCAACTGGTCATCCATATATTGCTTTCAATTGAGAGAGAATTACAATATGAGAATAGGAAAGCAAAATGAACAACTAGCCTATTTTCTAAGGCTAAAGCACATTATATATAACGGGTCCGTGGTTAACAAGCCAACGGACCGTTCACTAACTAAGCTCAAAATAAGGAATTGCAATACAGACCCTTAAACTTTAATACAACAAATATTGACCCTAACAATCTCCCCTTTGTATTGAAGTTCGAGTTCGCGCCAGTTGTAGACATATCTTTTACGAAGCGCAAAGTGTACCTTGAACAATCTGATAGCACGACGATAGTCAATGCGTTCTTCAACCATTTCCAAAGCATTCCGAGCAGTTGTTTCATTCGGATTCGGAACATATGTGTTAATCCCAGTTTGATCAGGTACCAATAAATCAGTAAACAATAACACGAACAATTGATTATTTCAACTTGTCATCCCTCTCATATTCATAAATCAAGATAGTTACAAAGGTTTGAATGAAAAACATAACTATCTCTCTCTAAACAATTAAGCTCTCAACTTGTCTAATGAATGTCTAAATGAATCGCTTAACCTAAAACTAAGGTTACCTAATCCTTATATACCAACGCTTTAAACACAAAGGCCCATGGCCCATTAACCTAATCTAAGCCCATTTATGATTAAAGGCTTTTACAATTAATTAAATAAACTCTATAATTAAACTCTATAATTATTTATATATCTTTCTAATATGTAGGACATTTATGGTCCTAACAATCTCCCCCTAAAGATATATAAATAAAAATCGGTCTTGAAACCTTCAGGTCTTGATCTTCTCTTCTTCTTGAATCTTAGAAGCACTTCGGCGTTGCTTGTCTTAATGTCTTTTTCCGCTCCCCCTTGAATAAAGCTCTTGATTAAAGCTCTTGAATTAGCTTTCAGCTTTAAAAGAACGTGTAGAACCAATATGCTCGAAGGATGAAATAATTTGAAGCGAACACCACTTGATAAACGATGAGAAGAGTTGATCACTTGTAAGCACTTTGCTTACTTGAATGCACTTTAAAGATCTTTGAAACTCGGAACTGACCAAATAACTGTTACTCCCCCTCAGCTTTTGCATGGGGTCTTCTTTACTCCCCCTCGGCTTTTGCTAACTCCCCCTCAACTTGATATTCGGTGTCTTTGAATCTGTACCCTTTCTCCCCCTCATGGTGAGTAGGAGCAACCGGAGCATCATGCACGTTCAAAGACAAAAGCAACGAGAAGCAAAAAATCCAGATCAAAACATTAAGTAAACAGAACGGGGTAAAAAGCTAACACAGAAACACAAAAGTAACTATTATCACAACAATTTAAAAATTGTGTGGCCTATGTTCAGAGTTGGCAATGGTGAATCTTTGATAGGACTTCCAGTTATCACTGAAGTAAAATATTAAAAATTACTTCTCAATCTGTTCCGGCAATATCACAAACATATGCAATGGGAATCACACAGACTCGTGCATGTGTGAAAGAAATGAATTATATCAGTTAGGCTCAAATATTGACTTAGCTCGGGACGCAAGTTAAAATCAATTGACACAGTGAATAGAATATGAAGTTCGGAGACCGGAGCTGATGTCTTCCTATCTCAATATCTAAGACCTCCGAATGAGGAATAGATAGAGTATGTGCTAAATCTCCGTGAATATTTGAAACAAGCATCTGTTGTGAGATACTTGAGTGGCTGGGTGGGGTGACACGAGTTATCGACACTGGGTCTATGTCTGTTTCAATATTCATCTCCAAAGAACGAGAATGAATAGATTGTGTGGTTAGCCGGATAACTGACTCGGTTTGGTAAGGACCAATTAATTCTTTTAACTCCTGTCACAGCCTCACCATATTATTTTCTCTCCAAACTCATCTATCAATCTAGACCCCTCACTGATGTCTAAAAGTGGATGTGTTTCTTGGGTAGGTCCTTCCGGTTCTGGATTGACCATAGAAACAATGTAATAACTAACACTCCTTTCAAGCAACGAGTAGAGCAGTTTAGTAAAACAGTGAAGTACGAGTTCTAAACTGAGGTGTTTAGAAGTCAAAGCCTTTAAAAACGAGTCCTGATCTGAGATGATCAGAAGTCATAAAAATGAAGTCCGAGTTCTGATCTGAGGTAACCAGAAGTCATAACTTTTAAAAACGAGTTCTGAACTGAATTATTCAGAAGTCATTGTTGAATTACCAGAATTTCAAGGAACAGATTCAAGCGCAAAACAGAATGACTCAATAAGCACAGTATGTTCAAAAATCAATCAATGATTAGAAAGTTTAATTGTGAAGAACAAGTCACAATTATTATGTCAGATAAGAATTGAATCATTAATTTGAAATGATGAACGGTGAACACAAAGTGGAATTCAAAACGAGTGTATTTCCATCAAAAATTCGGCAAACATTTGAGACATGGAAATAACTAAGTCAAGAAAGCTTTGATCATGGCAATCATGGAAGTTAAACATAGATAATAACAAACGCAAGTAAGTTATTCAGAATGAATGGCCATGGTTTTTGAATTTAGTTAGAGTTCACATACCTTGCATACGATAGTACTCCCCCTCAAAATTGGCCTAACCTTTGAATGCTCGTCATGTGAAAAGAATCTTCTAATTTAAATGCACATGACGTTCCTGCAAAACAGATTAGAGGGATTTTGGTATCTATCTTGGGATGGATCCTTGTCGGTTATATCCCTTATGAGGACCAGGGATACTATAAGTACCATACCAATAGTTGGCACGATCTTTATTCACAAACTCACTTGTTCCACAATAAGAGCAACACAGTTTCTGTATAGATAAGCTGATCAGTTTATTAACAGAGTAAACTCGATCAGTTTTCACAAAAGAGCGTGGAAAGCTGTATTGTTCTTTTCACTCTTAACAGGGACAAATGGCTTTGGAGCAGGAGTGGTTCCTTTAACTCTCCACTCCATTTTTACTTTCTTGAAAGATTGATTATCTGTATTATCAACACGAGAATAATAGAAAAGATTGGAAGGTCGAATCTGATTCTTTGAAAAATCATTTGATTTGACAAAATTCTTTGAAGAACGATTTGTAGAAAATGAACTTGAAGCATAAGAAGGTTGAACACCTTTGAACTTGCTTTCTTCAAGTTTCTTGACCTTAATGGATAAATCATTTCGTTCTTTGAGAATTAAATCAAATTTCTTTTGTAAATCAGATTTAACCTTTTGTTCCTTCAAAATCTCGGTTGCTAATCCAGATAATCTTTGTGTAAGTTTAGAAATCTCAATCCGAAAGATCTTTCTTTCTTTTTCAAAATCATCTTTTAAACATTTAGCCCTAAAACCTTCAACTTTCGTTTTCTCAGACTCTTTGATTAGAACGTCTAATTCTTTCTCCAAATCGGATATTTTCAAAAAAAGTTCTCCATTCTTTTTAGAGAAAGATTTGCGTTCTAATTCAAACTTCTCTCTTTCTGAAATCAAAACTTTTTCAAAGTTGGAGATCTGTTTTGAAAGTTTTAAACACATCAGCTCAAGTCTCTTCTTCTCTTCAAGAGATTTGGTTGAAAGCCTAGATTGCTTTTGTGTGAGCAATTGTCTTTCCTTTTCAAAGCTTTCTTTCTCCTTTTCAAAAACCTTTTCAAGAGTATTTAGTTTACTTTTAAGCTCAAGGTTTTCACAGTTCAGGAGCTTACCTTTCTCTTTTTCTTCAACCAGCTTCTCAGAACTGTTCCAGATTTGAGATTTAAGTTCCTTCATCTCTTTGATGTACTTGCTGCACAAATCATCTGCTTGCTTGGTATTCTTTTCACATAGTCGTTGATGTGCTTTCTTTTCAAGTGCCTTTATCTCGTCTTGTGATGGCAATTCAGACAGCTTCTTTCTCAGCTCAGAGTTTTCAGACTCTAATGCTGTTGCCTTTTCTTCAGATTTGGCTAGCTTCTCAGAACTTTCAAGTGTTAGCAATTTTAGTTCCTCCCATTTTTTGAGGATCTTGTCTCTAAATTCAGCCGCAGACTTGATATTGAACTCATACATTTCTTTATAGGCTTTACACTCAAAATGGTCACAATATCTCGGCATTGTTACCTGAAAAATTGATCGTTGATCGGTGTAATTGTAAAGAATCAATCAATGCGGAATAAAAATCAAAGATTAAATCAGAAAAACCAATTTATAAAATAAATTCGTTTCCAAAATTTAAAATTTGATTATTGATGGTACGAACGAAATCAAGCTTTGATGGTGAAACCTGCGAGAAAACAAACCAAGTTAGATCAATAACGACAAGATGAGTCACACAAAAAAATAGTCGCTAATAATTGCAAATCGTCGCAAATAATCTCAAGCGTCACAAAAAATTGCAAATCGATTGTTAAGAAAAATCGCAACTTTAAAGCTTTTAATTATGAGACGTGCGGTAACTCGGGTACCGATCAGAAATTACCAATCAAAAGATCACCAAACACAACTTACCTGATGGTATCCGGGTAAAATTGAAGTTACCGGATATGACGAGTGTACTTACCGGGTGTGAATGGTTTACCGGATAATTCACAAAAAAACTCAACTTACCGGGTGAGAGTTGTCGGACAAAACTTACCGGACAAAAATAACGTGGACTTACCGGTTAAGGTTGGTTACCAATCAAAAGCTTACCGGGTAAAAAAGTTACCAGAATCAATTTGCATCTTACCGGACAAGATTGGTTCCCGGATAGTGCACAAAAATCAACTTACCGGATGGACTTAAATTGAACTTACCGGATGGAAAAGAAGTTACCAGGTGAGATTGTGACTTACCGGGTAAACTTGATTTTTCGGAAGAAAAGAGATGGGACTTACCGGATAAAAGGAGTTATCGGATACAACTGAAAAATTTCATGCGATGGATGTATGTATGTGCATGCAATTATCATCTGAGAATGTATAACAGCAAGATGCCAAACAAAAAAAAATTGGATGCAACAAAAAAAATGGAATTGGAGTTACCCGGAAAATGTATTTCATCCGGGAACTTTTTTCCATCCGGACACTTTATTTTATCCGGACACTTTGAGAAATAGGAAATTTACCCGGACTGCGGCTGTGATTGCAATTCGGCTCTGGGATCGATAGGGTTGCTTGATGTCACTCTTGTAGGGTTAGATTTTGACAAAAAACACAAAAACAAACATACCCAAATCGATTTCTGAGCAAAATATATCATAATTTTCACTAACCACCACAAAAAAACTTAAAGAACACCAAAAACTAAAGATTTGATTTTAACATGCAAAATTAATAGCTTTGAGTCCTTGTAATCGCAGATAAATTCTAGATTAAGGCAATTAACCAATCGAGATATAACTAACGAATTATTAAAACAATGAAAGAACTTTGCAAACCGATTGAAGAACAATTTTCTTCAAAAATATACTGCACTTTTACGAAAATCTTTTGGATGTCTTCTGGATCTCAAACGATTAATCCAACCGGTCAGAATGTGAAACAAGATGTCCCGAAACTACTGTCCAAATATCGTGACGATCCGACGGTTCAATCTCCGGGAATAGGCGAAACGGCTCGCTGCGTTTTCCAGAAAAATTAACTACGAATTTTAAACATTTTCTCGCTTTCGTTCGATTTCTCTCGTATCTTCAAATCACCGATTCTGCTCTGATACCAATTGTTAATCCCAGTTTGATCAGGTAACAACAAATCAGTAAACAATAACACGAACAATTGATTATTTCAACTTGTCATCCCTCTCGTATTCATAAATCAAGATAGTTACAAAGGTTTGAATGAAAAACACAACTATCTCTCTCTAAACAATTAAGCTCTCAACTTGTCTAATGAATGTCTAAATGAATCGCTTAACCTAAAACTAAGGTTACCTAATCCTTATATACCAACGCTTTAAACACAAAGGCCCATGACCCATTAACCTAATCTAAGCCCATTTATGATTAAAGGCTTTTACAATTAATTAAATAAACTGTATAATTAAACTATATAATTATTTATATATCTTTCTAATATGTAGGACATTTATGGTCCTAACAATATGAATACTTTGGATTTTCAGACTCGTGCGTAATGATCCTTCGAAGAGCATCTCGAACCTTGAAGAGTGTGCCGTCGCAGAATCTGTCTACCTGACTGAATCGCAAAAATTTCTTCTCTTTCTGTTCGTTGATGAAGACTATCCCAAATTCAGGTTCTAGAAGCAGAGCGTTCTCGGGATACATCTTCAACTCATGAGCTTTCAGATTCGGCTTGATCAGATTTACTTTCTTTGCCCTGTTTTAGATTGCCATTTGGAAATCCGTGACATATGACATCATAATAGTACGGACCAGGAATCGACGAACAGCTTCGAGCGCCTTTGTGATAGCTAGCGGTCGGATGGTTCTTGTACGAAGGTCATTCAGAATTGCCAGGAAGTCGAACGGTCGGAGGTGCTGGAAGTCAGCTTCGGAAAATTTCCATTCATTCCTATCTTCACGTCGGACAGTGAATATAGGATAAACGATTTTCATAATGCGGCTTGACTGGATGTTGAGTACCTTTCTGATCTGATGCTTGGTTCTGACTTGGCTAACTGGTAGACACCGCTTCATTGCACTGATCTATCGGCGTTGGTATTCGGGGTTGAGGATGTAAATACCAAGGCAAAAGGTCGGCTCGATTGGGCGAAGCTTGTGGACGAGCAACTTCTTCATGGATTCCTCCAGGTGAGGAATAAAGATCGGGATCTTCTCCCAACGGATTTGTTGCTGTTGCTGTTGAGGAGGTAGATCTGAAGTTGTCGGTTGCTGGGGAGATGTCGGAATATCGGCAGTTGTGGTCTCGGGTCTTGTTGAAGTTTCAGCGGGTTGAGCAGAGGAACGGGGTTCCATATAAATTCTGGAGCAAGAACTGATCGTAGTCTACATTATCATCTTCATCAGTAGGGAAGACCAAATTAACCTGGAGATTTACGGCACTAGCGGCTTTTTCAAACCATGCATCTTCGGTCTCCAGGTTGGTCTCGCAGTCTGGATCAATCATATCCAGTATCGGGCTGTCTGATGAGTCAAAATTAACCAGTTCCTGTGTTGAACCCTCAGGCTTTTCAACCGCCGGGTCTTCATCGTCTGAAATATCCATATCTATTACCATCTCGGCTAGAGGCAACTCGGCTTCAGGTTCGGCGTCGGTTGTTGTTGCCGCAGTTGAACCACAGTTGTCGATTCGGTGAGGATAGGGGCGGTCTCGGTAGGTTTTAGTCTTTTCTCCCCCTCACGGTGATCAGGATCATCCTGGTCATCATGTTTGCGCTTTAGACCGCCGGCTTGACTCTTGCAGGTATCTTCGAGTGAACGGACTCTCTCAGACAGCGTTGTCATCCCTTGTTGGAAGTCCTTGAGAGTCGAGTCAATGGTATCCAATCTAGTGGTAATGGACGATGAAGGAGGACCTGAGATTTCAGAACGGATAGCAGGTCTGATTCGGTAGAGGCGTCGGTTTCAGATTGTTGGAGCAGTTGGGCTAGAAGCATCGTCTTGAGGGGATCCACCGAATGTGTAGGCTGAGTAGGGGCCGGTGGAGGTGTAGGTGCGGTTTCAGCGTCGATGATCTTCTCTTTTCCATTGATTAAGCTCGACTGCGACGTGCTTCTCCATTGCCTCGCGGACAGCCTTAAGGGTGCTGTCCAGGGACCCTGGTGACACAAAGTCGGGAAATTTAACTCCGGGATCACGTAGATTACCCGTTGAGGCATCTACCATAGAGGCAGAGCCACCTACGTTCACGGTTGGCGTAGGGATAGCCGTGGTAGGATTTCCGTCCGATCCTTGTGTTCCGCCAGACGGAGACACTACAGACGTTCCGATCGAGTCACGAAGAGTCTCGATTTGGTGTTCCTCATCATGTGTCCTAGCCAAAAAATGTTCAATTTCAAATGGCTCTAGACTCGATTGTGCACGAAATGAAGGTGAGAACGGGGGTTGCTGGTCTCTTATTTAAACACTAGTACTCTCCGAGTAAGAGACCGGTGGAAGTTGTGCTTGATCCCCGTGAGAAACTGAAACATCCGTCTTTTGAGAGACGGATGGGTGGATAAGGGGGTTGTGCAATTGCTCCGCTGGGTCTATGGAGGCTCCTTCAATATCCTGTCCCAACAAATGAGACGGGATAGTAGTTGTGGCTACCCGGATATCGATCGATTGTGTTCGCTCAGGAGCCTCGTTATCTTTACGGCTCAATCTTTCCTGGTTCGCTTTCAAACGCAGTTCTCTACTTCTCACATGATCTAATTCAGCATCTACTACTCCCTCGGTCCTAATATCACCTATTCCAGGCTGTTCAGTATGAGGAGGTGAGTCAAGTGGGATTCCTTCGGTGAAGTCCGGGTTTGGGCCGATGCCGTGAGGTATTAATTTCAGACGTATGTTCCGGTCCGTATCGGATAGCGTGGAGTCAGATTCCACGTTTTCAACATGTGGGGTTGGTGAAGGAGGGTCGGAAAGATATGGTTCGGAGTCATGTTGAAGCATCAGTCGTGAGGACGATGCTCCGGCTTCGCCTATTGGTCGGATGATAGGGATAATGGGTTGGTGGCTAGAACCGGGACGCGATTGCACTGCACCACTAACACTAGCTCCCCTCCCACGGATTCTCAACACACCCCGCCCGGCAGCACCTGCTGTCCGGGCCCTTCCTCCTCTAGTCCTAGGACCCTCACGTCCCTCAGCTCTATGTCCCTGGGGAGGTCCCTCCGACGTGGGTTGGACCATGGGATTCCCTAACTCTGCCCTATAAGCTACTACACTCGGTGCAGTGGGATCGGCGTGAGCCAAAAGGGCTTCAAGTATGGCCATGGCGACGGCGTTGGACGGGTTGCGGATAACCATATATTGCAGGTGATGAGCCAGATGGTTAAGACGTCGCGGTATCGCCGGATTTGCGTCCATATGTTGACGCACAGCTAATGATAGAAAGCGTGGGTATGTAAGGAACTTCTTCTGTTTGGTACCTCCGATTTGACGAATAGCGATAACAAGTTCCCGCCAGATGATCATAGCAACGTCGACGTGGCGGTTGTAACACACGGCGTGAAAACGTCTCAGGAAGTCGCCGGTGCATTGATCGATACCTTTCCATCTGGATGAAAGGCACCTGTTCAGAATCGTGAACAGAGTGTACCGGATGGGGCCCAGGTATTTCCGATTGAACGCGGAAGGATGGTTGATCGCGAAGTTGTAGTCGAGCGTGCGAACTTGAGCACAAAGTGTGTCGTCGTTGACCGCGGGGTCATATCCTTGATGTCCGTCGGCGTTTGCTTCAGGAAGTGAAAGTAGGCGGCGGAAGGAGTCCGGTATGAGCGTGAACTATTGATTATCGATCTGAGCAGTGATCGTTTGTGAGTTACCGACCGTGCGAACCGTGCGACCGTGATCAAATTTAATAAAGATCATTTGTGTTCTGCCTGTGAAATGGGAAAACTCAAAAGAGCTTCCCACAAAGGCAAAACTGACGTGTCTTGCACTAGGCCTCTGTACATGCTTCATGTCGACCTCTGCGGTCCCATTGCTAAATAGAGCCTAGGTGGGAAGAAATATATACTTGTTTTGATCGATGAATACTTATCAGAAAGAAATATGATATTCCAACCATTCTGATAAATTTAATAAAAAGAATCCACGTTCTGTATGAGTGCAGGGTACAAAAGTTGAGAAGCGACAATGGCACAGAATTCAAAAACTCTGTCATTGAAGCCTATCTTACAGAAGAAGGAATATCACAGAACTTCTCTGCCGCACGCACCCTACAACAGAATGGTGTGGTTGAACGAAAGAACCGCACACTTGTGGAGGCTGCAAGAACTATGCTGATAGCATCTGGGTTACCAATGACTTTTTGGGCAGAAGCAGTATCAACCGCATGCTACACTCAAAATCGATCAACCATCATAAAAAGGCACATCAAGACACCATATGATCTGTTTAACAAAAGACGACCAAACATCAAATTCTTCCATGTATTTGGATGCAAATGCTTCGTCTTAAATGATAGAGAAGCAAGAGGAAAGTTTGAGGTGAAAGCAGATGAAGGAAAGTTCATTGGGTACTCTACCAGTTCTAAGGCCTACAGAGTTTATCTTCTGCAGACACGAAACATTGTAGAAAGCATCAATGTGTCTTTTAACGATTCCTTTAAGAAGACTTCTGAACAAATCAGTCCAGAACTCGGTCTAAACAGGGAATCCTCTGACATCTCAAAAACAAGAGCATAAGACTTAAATCTTCTATTTGAAGAGATGTTCCATGATGATATTGATCCCTTTGCTGAAGCTGATAGAGCATCTGGAGAAACATCTTCTGCAAACCAGACTGAAACAGGTATGTCTCTAACTGGTCCATTGAATACTTCATCCTCTTCTATGAATCATACAGATGCACATGCTGAGGGGGAGCGAACAGAAGATGAAACAACAAAAGCATCTACAACAGAGGCTCCTGAAATACCTACTTCAGCAACTATAGAGGAACCAATACAAGAGGAAAACGAAGACCAAGTCTCTACTTCCTCAGAGGAACAAATTCCAACCATCATTCCTATCATTCAACAAGCTGAAGAACCAAGTTCAAGCTCTGCAGCACCATCTACTGCAGAAGGCGTACCAGAACCTCAGAGTGAAACCACAGAGGTTCTACTAGATGATGTCGATGATCATCTCCCAAGAACAAAGATATGGACAAAGAGCCATCCTTCAACCCAAATAATTGGCAATCCTTTCGATAAGGTAAAAACAAGATCAGCCACTGCTAACTTTTGTTTCTTCACAAATTTCGTCAGTGTGATCGAACCAAAACGAATCTCTGAGGCCCTAGATGATCCAAACTGTGTAGATGCTATGCAAGAAGAGCTTCTACAGTTTGAACGAAACAAGGTATGGACCTTAGTACCTCTGCCACGAGGGAAACAAACAATAGGGACAAAATGGGTTTTCAGAAACAAGAAGGATGAGGATGGAGTGGTCATCAAAAATAAAGCAAGATTGGTGGCCAAGGGATATCGCCAAGAAGAAGGCATAGATTACGATGAAACTACTTCCCCTGTTGCACGGCTCGAAGTAATAAGAACCTTCTTAGCCTTCGCAGCCCACAAAAGTTTTAAAGTATTTCACATGGATGTAAAATCTGCCTTTCTCAATGGTGAAATCCAAGAATAAGTTTATGTCCAACAGCCACCGGGATTTGAAAACTCCAAGTACCTGAATCACGTATATTACCTCGACAAAGCTCTGTATGGACTGAAACAGGCTCCAAGAGCATGGTACGAAAGACTTTCAACCTTTCTTCTTAATCATGATTACGACAGAGGTACAACCGATACTACTTTTGTTCAACAAAAGAAAAGGTGATGAGATTCTGCTAGTACAGATATATGTGGATGACATTATTTTTGGGTCTACAAATGCACAAAAGTGCAAAGATCTTGAAAAACTCATGCAGAGTGAGTTTGAAATGAGTATGATGGGAGAATTAACTTTCTTTCTAGGACTCCTAGTAAAACAATCATCAGAGGGAATTTTTATAAATCAAGGTAAATATGTCTCTGACATACTTTCAAAATATAGCCTCTCTGATGCCTCTGTAATGAAGACACCAATGGCCACTGGAAACAAGCTAGACTCAGATCCAAAAGGCACATCTGTAGAGTGCAAACTCTACAGAGGTATGATTGGGTCTCTTTTATACTTAACAGCAAGTAGACCTGATATAATGTATGCCACATGTCTCTGTGCTAGATATCAAGCTAACCCAAAAGAATCCCATTATATAGCTGTAAAAACGATCATCAGATACCTGAAAGGGACCAAAAATCTTGGCCTATGGTATCTGAAGAACTCTGGTTTTGGTCTTAAGGCATTCACAGATTCAGATTATGGAGGATGCAAGCTTGATCGCACAAGTACCTCTGGGAGTTGTCAATTCCTAGGTGGTAAATTGGTAAGCTGGACTTCGAAGAAGCAGAACTGTGTGTCTACATCTACAGCAGAAGTTGAATATGTTGTTGCTGCTAGCTGTTGCTCCCATGTTCTGTGGATGAAAACTCAGCTCAAAGACTATGGCCACAACATACTCAAGATACCCATCCTCTGTGATTCAAAAAGTGCAATTGCCATCTCTGCCAATCCTGTTCAACACTCAAAAACAAAGCATATCGATATTCGATACCACTTTCTGAAGCATCATGTTGAATATGGCACAATCGAAATGCATTTTGTGCCCACAGAACACCAGCTTGCGGACTTATTCACCAAAGCACTTGATGAGAAAAGATTCTTTTTCTTGGTGGGTAAGTTAGGAATGATTAACATGAGTTAAAAACTTTGTAAGTACGCACTGATCTTCCTGTAAATATGTAAATACTCAAACTTCTGTATGTAAATTCTTAATCTCCAAAAGTTCTATGAACAACAGAGCTTCTGTGGGATTCTTCAGAACCTCTGACAATCTCCACAGAACCTCTGATGAACCTGACCTATGTTATATGCACTATTTATCTCATTTGATCCAAGCATAGGTCAAGGGGGAGCAGAAGGAGTCCTTGAAACTGATCTACAGAGGTTGATCATTCAAGGGGGAGCAAAGAATTCCATGAACTGATCTACAGAGGTTGATCATTCAAAGGGGAGCCAAAGAAAAGAAGTGATCAATCAGATCCACAGAAGTCAAGAAGATAGCCGAGTAAAAATAAGTCATAAGAAGAGGATCTCGTACAAACCTTTCTCAAAAACAGTTTTGTAGGACAAAAAAAATTCAAATATGTCCTAAAACCTGTATGAAAAAACAATGAAAACGTTAGAAGGTCAAAATGTTTTATAAGTTTTTAGTTATGAGAAATTTTCAGTCATAGAGCCTCTGCTGGCTTTGACAGAGCCTCAGCGCCTCTATGGTTGAAAATCTTGCACTAAAGACTTAACGACCCTCTCCAATGAACTTTACTGAAGAAAGTCTCGCACAAAATCTTTTTCTAAAACAATTTTCTAGGACACCAACTTTCAAATATATCCTAAAATCAGGTTTGGAGACAATGAAAACCTTGGAAGATCAAAAGTTTTTATGAATCCTTAGTTATAAGAAATTCTCTCCCAGAGCCTCTACGGGCTTTGACAGAGCCTCTAAGCCTCTGTGGATGAAAATGTTATACTCAAGGTTCTATCGATCCTCTCCAATAGTCCTTTCAATATTTTGTTAAAAGGTGATCGCATAAGAGGAACTAGAGGTTTCAAATCACAGAGCTCATTGCACTACAGAGTCTCTGTTGATTTTTGAAATTTAGCTATGGAATAATATCAAAAGAAATGTTTTCAAAAACAATTTTTATAGGACACAAATTTCCAAATATGTCCTAAAAACAGTGTTTAACAAAATGAAAACTTTGGATGATCAAAATGAATAAGAAATCTCTAGTTATTAGAAATTTGGACTCATAGAGCTTCTGTTGGCTTCAACAGAGCTCCAAAACCTCTGTGGGTACAAATATCTGAACAAAAGTTCTCTCGATCCTCTCCAAATGTATTTTTCAACCTCTTTTGGTAAAGATACAAGCTACAAAAGAAACAAAAAGACAGGTTTCAAATCACAGAGCTCACTCCACTACAGAGCTTCTGCTGACTCTGACACTTGAACCATTTTCATGAAAATTCTGTAACAGTAACGACTATTTTACTGCGAGTGAAAAATATGTGGAGGAAAAGAAACACACGCGCCAAGCATTAATGGGCCTCGCACGACGTCAAGTCGTGCTCTGACTCCGCTGACGTGTCACATTTTCATTAGACGTACACAGCACACGTTCTCCTGGAAAGTTGAACCCGCCGTTCACACTCAAGTACGGACCCCAAAAATTATTCACTTCCATATAATTACCTCTTCAGATTCTACCAATTACTATAAAACCCAATTTACCCCTCCTCATAAACCTTTACGAACTCTCATCTTCTTCTCCGACGAACCTTTGCAAAACCTGCAACTTCAAGTTTCTACTCCTTTCTCCAAAGATAATCAAATGGCTTCTACCTCCAACGTTCCTGAAAACTCCCCTGCTCATTCTGAGAACTCAGAAAACCCAGCTGTGGCCGCCGACGTTGAAAAAGATAACTCCGGCGAAGAAGTAGCTTTTTCTCCGACCACTCATCTACAAAACTTCCTTGCCCATGACCATTTTGAAGCTAACCTACCCTTAAAACCAAATAACCATAACCTTGTCCCTACAAGAAACGCTTTTGGAGAAGATCATGATATTCTCCTCAACATACTGGAAAATCATAACCATAAAACCATGGATACCATCACTTGTCAGGATCGATTCTTAACAAGAATTAAACTTCTTAGAAACAGAATTTAGAGAATCTTGCGGAATAGAACTCTAAATCAATTAATGAACAATCAATAGAAATTCAATACACTGTATATATATCAAACAGTATTACTCACAAGCTTTACACCAAACCTCAATCTTGTTGAACAGGCTCAACAAGACGATTTCTACTTCTCTAGAAATAGGATCTATGATCTTGAGGTTAATTCTCTCTTGAATGAATATCAAATTCTATTTCACTCGTATATTTTCTTCTGTTTTCGTATGTTCTAATAGCTATCTATCAATACTATTTATACAAAAGTAATTACAAGATAACTATCAAAAGTAAATTGATCTTCTGAATCTTCGTTAAACATATCTTGATCAATTCCTTCATTGTCTCCAAAAGTATCGCATCCCAAACTTATCAAGTCAGCAGTATTAACAATGATTTGGCTCAGCAGCATTAACAACCTTCAGCAGTATTAACCTTCACAGTCTTCCAGCAGTAGTAACTCAGCTCAGCAGTACTAATCATGTCTAGCAGTAGTAACTTCTTCTAGCAGTAGTAACTTCTTCTAGCAGTAGTAACTTCTTCTAGCAGTAGTAACTTCTTCTAGCAGTAGTAACTTCTTCTAGCAGTAGTAACTTCTTCTAGCAGTACTAACTTCGTCTAGCAGTAGTAATCTTGCCCAGCAGTAGTAACGAAGAACTGGCAGTAGTAATGTAGACTTAGCAGTACTAACCATACTTAGCATATCTTCAGTTCCCAACAATCTCCCCCTAACTTGACTTTTAGGAAAAGAAGTCAAGTTCTTCAGATGATGCTTCCAAAACTTAGTCATCATGTACACACAGATTAGGACTTAAGCCTAGACTCTGATTTGCAATCCTCCTTACCAAGAATCTTCCCATAGCAGAGTCTTTGTTGCAGACCAACTTTACATGTAGCATCCCTTTCAGTCTTTTCATGCTGTGATTGTATATTTCATCCACCAGATAATACTCCTGATATGTGTTGTCAATTGATATAACATACACTCCACAATTTTCATAGAGCATCCAGTGGGTTACTGCTTGAAAAGGTCTTGCTGTTATGTGCTGAACTACTTCTGGTCTGAACATTAGGCATAGGTATTCTAACACCATCTTTGTGATAGACATACCTCTTTCTGTCAACATGTTGCCATAGATCTGCATGCCTACTTTGAACATCTCTTCCAGGTCAGATCTTGAGCATTTTCTTATGACTTGTCCCCATGTTCTGTAGACTTCAAACTGCCCATCAGCTCTCTTGAGTCTGATATACTCCTTTCTTTCATCTATCAATGTATCCCAGTGACTGATTTCAGGAGGCTTTGAGTCTAATGGAGTCACTTTTATTGGTTCAGCATCAACCATAGTGATGTACAAGTCACACTGTTCATTGCTAAGTGATTGTGCCTTACTGGATTGACCTGTCTTGCTATCTCCTTGTCCTTCATCCTTGGCAACTTCTTCCTTTTCTTTCTCTTCTACCACTGGTTTCTCAACAGGTTCTGCCTTTTGCTTCTTTACACACTTCTTTTTAGTGGCCACAGACTTTGTTCTCTTTCTGCTGAAAACCATCTTTGCATCCTTAGGTTCTTCCTGTTTCTTGGCATTTGGAGGTGTATCATGTTTGGCTTTGATTAAAGCCTCTGCAACCTCCACCTCTTCTACTGTAAGCTTCTCTGTTACTGTTTCTGCTTTCTCTGTAGATTGAGCAGCATTAACTGTTTCTGCTGCTTGCTTAGAGTCAGCAGCATTAATAGTTTCTGCTGCTACTTCAATTTCAGGTTCTTTCTCTGTAAGGTCTTCAGCAGCATTAACTGTTTCTGCTGCTTGTTCAAACTCAGCAGCATTAACAGTTTCTGCTGCTGTGGTTTCTGCTGCTCTTGAAGTTTCTGCTTCTTTAATCATCTCCTCCACCTTTTCTGTCTCCCCCTTATTATGTGCACTGGACTCCCCCTTAAACTGTGCATAATCCATTTCCATCTCAGTCTCCATGTGAACAGTCCCCCCCTCAATTTGTGGACCCTTCATTTTCAGTTCTGCTTCTGACTCTGACTCCCCCTTTTTGGGAGCATCATCAGTTGAAGTTCTTCTTCTCAGCACAAATCTTGCCTTTTTCTTTCTGTTCAGCAACTTGGTGACCATCTTTTTGAGCTTCTCAATTTGAGACTGTTGGTAGGTGACCACAGTCTTCAGTTGCTCAATATCCTTCTTTTGTGCCATAACATCCAAGTTGATATTCCCTATGGTTTCCATCAATTCCTCATAGTTATATCTATCCTCACCCTGTTTAGAAGTGTTTACCTTCTTTAAAGGATCACTGGAAGTTTTAGCAGAAGCCTTCTGCCTAGCAGAAGCACTACCTGCCCCCTTGGTTTCTTGGCACCTGGGTCCTCCTAATGATTTCTCATTTAGAGTTGCCATGGGGAAGGTCTTATTTATGTTACCACTGTCCTTCTCTGTGCTAGCAGAAGTAGTGGCAGCCTTAGCACCCATATGGTCATCCTTCTCCTTAGAGACCACCTTCTTGGGGTTGGGAGACACCCCTGTGGTTTCCCTGTTGATATTCTCAATTGGAGAATGCTCCAACTGAGGGCTTAAAGGCTTAGGGCTCTGAGTAGGTACATCAAGGGAAGGAACCTTGTGCACCTTTCTTCTTTGAAACCTTTTGGTGATTGTGGGAGTGGGTTGTTCAAGAATGGACTGAGGGATGTCTTTTAAGATGGAAGGTTGGGATTGGTCATCAGTGGGTTGATCTAATGAGGGCCTTGATCCTGATGCCATACCTTCAGAGGGGTGGGACACAACCATCATTGTAGAGAACAATGGTGTGTCAACTCCTTCCGAGTCCCTAGGAAGTCTTTTCATATTTGAAAAAACCTTCCCTTTAGGGGATTTGGGTACATATACCTCAGTAAACTGAGGTAAGTCCATCAATTCCTTGGTAATAACTTCTTGCACAAACCTTGGATACATGTAAAAGCTCTTTTTGGATTCCAAGTTTGATACAAGATCATTAAAGATCATTGCTGAAAAATTGTACTTTCTGGCAGTGGATAAGCAGACCAAGGCATATGCAATGGGACTGCTGAACTCACTCCATCCAGTAGTTTTCTTGGAAATACAGTGCATCAGGGTATGAACAAGAAATCTCCATTGGTTGAAAAATTTTGACTTGTACAATTTAAAAACACCAATGGGACCTTCATACCCCATTCTTTGTAAAGTAGAAAAGAGTTCTTCATTAGGAATAGAAGATATACCTGAAGCATCATTCAACTGAAGAGAGATGCGAATAACCTCTTCAGTGACTTTCAAGGGTTTATCACAAACCCTTGTTCGAATGGTTTTCTGCCCTTCTTCGAAACTAACAGTGGCATTCTCCCAAAATTGTGTCTGATGTTCGATATAGATTGTTGGGCTCACCGTTAGGGCATAGGAGATGTGCGAGGATTTGAGAAAATCGACTATATCGTGGAATCCCGCAGCTTGTTTCGGCTTCTGAAGCATGGCTATTTCATTGTGCTCATCCACAAACTCCATGATTCCTGAGGATTCTTGAAAGAAAAACACAAAGATTCTGGGGAGACTAGGTTAGAACGAGAGAGAAGAAGTAAATGCGAAGAGTCGTTATGAACATTGGCGGGCAAACAGGGGTATTTATATGCCCTAGATTATCAAAATCAGTATTAACGACATAAGCAGTATTAACTACTGAGCAGTATTAACTGCAAGGCAGTATTAACTACACAGCAGTATTAACTACCAGGCAGTATTAACTACCTAGCAGTATTAACTACCGAGCAGTATTAACTACCAAGCAGTATTAACTACCTAGCAGTATTAACTACCTAGCAGTATTAACTGCACTAGCAGTATTAACTACTGAGCAGTATTAACTGTGCACTAGTAGTATTAACTACTGAGCAGTATTAACTACCAAGCAGTATTAACTACCTAGCAGTATTAACTACCTAGCAGTATTAACTGCACTAGCAGTATTAACTATTGAGCAGTATTAACTGCACTAGCAGTATTAACTACTGAGCAGTATTAACTACCGAGCAGTATTAACTACTAGAACACAAGCAGTAGTAACTCTGCACTGTGCATCACTTGTCAAATCCTCAAATGTCAACTTACACATTACTTTTACCACTTCTCTTACCTTCTGCAGGATTATTTTCAAAAGTAGCATGTCCTCCATCAATTCATTTGAAATATTGAAGGCAGGCCATGTTACCTGTCATGTGCCTAGAGCAACCACTGTCAACATGCCAAATGCTTCTCCCCTTAAGCTGTTGGCTGCTCTGCACATCTGATAAATCAATTAGTTTTTGTTGGGAACCCAAGCCGAAGTGGTCTTGGGTCTCCCTTGCTCATCAAAATACTTACATTCTGTTTTGATGAGCTTGTCAAAGTGAGGAACATCAGTGCTTGAGTACTTTGTTTTGATGATAGGTCTAGAAGCAGTACTAACTGATGTAGAAGTGCTAACTTTGGCAGCACTAACATTGCTTCCAGAAGTACTAGCCTTCTCAGCAGTATTAACTAACTTAGCAGTACTAACACTAGAAGTAGTATTAATTGTTGAAGAAGTACTAACTGTGTTAGCAGTACTAACACTGCTAGTAACATTATTGCTTCCTGCAGTACTAACATTGTTAGCAGTACTAACTGAGTTGGCAGTATTATCATTAGTACCTTTAGGCATCCATACTCTAACACTTTCTGTTTCTGCCTTTTTCATGTGGCTTATGGTTTTAACTTGTTTCTTTGCCACAACTTTCCTCACAGACTTTTTATATCCCCCACTCTTTCTGTAACCAGCAGGTTTTTGAAAATATCTTTGAGCATTAAACCTTTGGTTAACTGGATTGAAATAACAGTGTTTGGCTAAGTGATTTAGCTTACCACAGATGAAGCAAGGTTTTGGCCTGTTGATTCTGTTCAGGTCAACTCCTTGTCTCATAGCCCATTGGTTATTCCAGTTCCTTTGATTTCCCCTCTGATTATCATGTTTTTGGGGCTTGAGCTCTTGAGATTTCTTACAAGAACAATGTTTACAGGTATTGGGAGCCACAACTGTGGTCTGTTTGTAATGGACTCCCTTTTCCTTTTCAGTCCTTTTGATCTCAGTGTTCTTGACACATGGACTCTCACATTCCTCATCAGAGTCTACTTTGTCAGTCTCATCCTCAACAACTATTTCTTTTTCACAAGGATCTATATTAATCTTTAATTCAGGTTCCTTTCTATCCTTGGTCTCTAACAAATCAGACTTGGGAGGTATGTAGTTGTTATTGTAGGGTGGAGGTGTGGCATTGTACCCTATCCCTACTTTCATCTTGTCATGGATTTGAGCCTTAATGATGGTATCCATGGTTTTAGAAGCACAGGTAAACTTTTCAACATCAAGTTTAACCTTCTCAAGCTCTTCTTTTAATTTCTCATTCTCCTCCCCAGACACTTTCAGCTTAATCTCATACTCATTCTTCTCCCACTTCCAATAGTTAGTATCATAGTGGTGTTGAAGTTCATTAGCTTGAAAAGCTCTAATCTGTTCCTCAAACCTTTCTACAATCCTAACATAATCTTTCACATCTTTCTCTAGCCTCTTAAGGTCATCACACATACCCTGATTGTGATCCCTATATCTTTTAACAGCATCAATGCAAGCTTGAGAACAGAGTTTAGATTGTACCTCAGTGGGAATATCAGATACTTCTGCCATAAGAGCTTGATTCTGACAGGCTTCCTCAGCTTGATCACTCCAATCAAATCCCATTCCTTGTTGAGAAACAAGGGCTTGAGAGGAGCTTCTGTTTTGGTTTCCATTTGGAGCCTGTTGTTGTGATCCTCCACTTCTGCATTCTCTGGCAAAGTGTCCCATCTTGTGACACTTATAACACTCAACCTTGGACTGGTCAAAGCCTGCATCATCTTCTCCAATCTTTCCTTCATTACATGGGCCATTTTCTATGATGTCCCATATTGCATAATTAGTAAGAAGAATGTACTGCTTGATTCTCAGTTTCCACATGTCAAATTTATTGGGTTTGAGCATGGGAACCTTTGAAACAAGAGTACTGTGAGTATCCATTGAATTGTCCATAGCTTCTAAGATACCAACGCTCTGATACCACTTGTCAGGATCGATTCTTAACAAGAATTAAACTTCTTAGAAACAAAATTTAGAGAATCTTGCGGAATAGAACTCTAAATCAATTAATGAACAATCAATAGAAATTCAATACACTGTATATATATCAAACAGTATTACTCACAAGCTTTACACCAAACCTCAATCTTGTTGAACAGGCTCAACAAGACGATTTCTACTTCTCTAGAAATAGGATCTATGATCTTGAGGTTAATTCTCTCTTGAATGAATATCAAATTCTATTTCACTCGTATATTTTCTTCTGTTTTCGTATGTTCTAATAGCTATCTATCAATACTATTTATACAAAAGTAATTACAAGATAACTATCAAAAGTAAATTGATCTTCTGAATCTTCGTTAAACATATCTTGATCAATTCCTTCATTGTCTCCAAAAGTATCGCATCCCAAACTTATCAAGTCAGCAGTATTAACAATGATTTGGCTCAGCAGCATTAACAACCTTCAGCAGTATTAACCTTCACAGTCTTCCAGCAGTAGTAACTCAGCTCAGCAGTACTAATCATGTCTAGCAGTAGTAACTTCTTCTAGCAGTAGTAACTTCTTCTAGCAGTAGTAACTTCTTCTAGCAGTAGTAACTTCTTCTAGCAGTAGTAACTTCTTCTAGCAGTACTAACTTCGTCTAGCAGTAGTAATCTTGCCCAGCAGTAGTAACGAAGAACTGGCAGTAGTAATGTAGACTTAGCAGTACTAACCATACTTAGCATATCTTCAGTTCCCAACATCTACCCCCTGCTTACCAAGAACGTGAAGAAGATACCAGCAAGATACTTATACCAGTTTTGGCAGAACTGCCACTATGACCCAGAAGAAAGACAAATCTGACACGGGGTTTTGACACCCCGCGAATCTTACCGCAAGTGTACGGGTCGAAGTCAAGTAATAGTACTTGAGAAAGTACGAGTATCGAATCACGGGGAACTAGGAACTAAGTATCACAATTACTATAAGCTCTATTAACTGAACTGTCAAATTAAGAGATTGGTTCTAGACTACTTAATTGTACTAAATAAAATCAAATCAAACACAAGACAAACAGAACAGCTTTGAAGACTTTGATAGAGAGAAAAGTTGAGGGTTGGAAATCCAATGGTTCTCACATGCAAACGTCTGACTCAATTCAAATACCAGTTATTCCTATCAATGAATGCCCACTCTTTATCTAATCGTTGTTCTTTCTCGAGTTACACCGATTTTATCTGCAAAGCATGGTTCCTTTTTCAAACAACCGTGATTTCTATTTTGAAAACAATAGTTTTATCTTTCGATCTCAACATATAGGGTTCAAAACGCATTAAGCTTAAGATTCAAACGGGACTAAGATTTACTCGGTATATCTCTATCCTTTCTTACCTTAGACATGCAATTTCTAATTCTATTTCTCAATTACTTCTCTCGAACATTAATTGAAAACAATAAGACAATTGTAAGGTAGCTAATCTCACAAAAGCATTAAACACAAAATTGCATTCATTCATTAAAGAGGGAAACTGATAAAGGTTTCAAGTCATCTGTTTACATGTTTAAACCACATTCATTCCAACCCCCAACATGAACCGGTTAGTTCATGTCGGTGGTGGATTCAAACATAAGAGAAAAGGATGCAAAAGTGTATGT
Organism: Saussurea involucrata; assembly: GCA_033807775.1. Lineage (NCBI taxonomy): Eukaryota > Viridiplantae > Streptophyta > Magnoliopsida > Asterales > Asteraceae > Saussurea > Saussurea involucrata. Next base: position 28,245,298 of record CM066313.1, read on the forward strand.
AAACATGATCAAATGTGAAAGATGAAATCGTGATAACAAGTGATGACAACTCCCTCCTCTCGTGTTCGTCTCTACGTTCCGTGATGAATGTATCAGTGATCGGCTCTCTAACGTGGGTTCGAGGACTCCGAAAAATCACCCAAAGTCGCCCCTGAACTGCTCCCGATCGTCTGCCGTAAGAATGATATCGAATAATGACCTAAACCCCGGATAAAATAGCTGAAAATCGCGAAACAGACACTTACGCGACCTGCCACGCGACTTGCATCGCGTGGTAAGTCGCACGTGTTGTATTTGCTGCGCGGGTCGTTTTCTGGTTCGCGGGTTGGGTCCTGGTTCGGTCGCGGGTCTTGGGCTTGGCTTTTGGGCTCCCGTTAGGCTTCATTTTGACTCGTTTTGGGCTCTTTTTAGCTTCTTTCTCGAGAAATGCCGCCTTTTAGCTAACCTGCATAATTCACTAGATAAACCGTAAAATACACGCCTTTTTACTTGAATACAAGCCAATCTCGTTGGATTGAGAACTAAAAATAACGCCAAAAAGTGGCGTTATCAACAACCCCAAACCGAGCGTTGCTTGTCCCCAAGCAAATTAGCGATAAAATAGAATAAAAGCACACAGTGAATTTAGTAATGACTGCACAATTCCCAATCGGTACCAAGTGATGCATCGGTGATTTCCCATACCCGTGGATATCTATCTCACTCTCGCCTCATTCTTATTTCGTTTGACCTATGACCTTCCATTGGGGGTTGAACTCTTGACTGTTCCTACTACATTAGGGTTAGACTAAGTCCAAACACACTAGGGAAAACATTTCGCCTCGACCCTACCTCACAGGATACTCTCTTTGCACTCAAACGTAGGTTGTCACTCGTGTTGTCATGTTTAAGGAAATTATGTACAAGAATATGCAATAATTGCATGACAACTCTATTGAAGACGCACAAATGTCCAAAAGTTTGATCTCAGAAAGAAATCAAATAGCAAGACAGGGAATATCAGTAAAGGCAGTCGTAAACCGTAATCACATTTTCCAAAAGATCATCCAGGTCTTTACATGGGTTGTAATGGGGCTAAGGTTAAGGCTAAGAAACGAAGGGTAAAAAGGATCAAAAATCCTCGGTGTGTCAATCATTGGCAATTCCTGAACTCTCGTTGCTTCACATTCGCTTCCTTGGCCCTTTTCTTCACTATTGGAGTCGCTTTGACTCTCTTATTTTTCAGCTCTAACTATTATCTAAATAACTTTTTTTTTGGGGCAACATTGGCCCTCTTTTCTATTTCTTGGATTACATTGACCCATTTTATTCTCATGACTGGCCTATTCTATTCTTTTCTGCTCTATCTTTCGTAGTTCATTACTGCCTTTGATTTACACACTTTCGGATAAGGGTTGGCTAAGGCTTATGGCTAAAGGTTTAACGGTGGGTTTAGAAGTAATTAGGGTGCGTGTTTGGCTGCAAAGGGGGTTATGGGTACACACAAAAGGGTAAAAGGTAACGCTAGCTAAAAATGGTTTAACAAAAACTAGATGCCTGGAATCATATCTGAAGGTCCACATGATATAGTCTACTTTACCCTTATCTAATATCCCGATGTTCGTCTTTGCTACTCAATACAATAATGTAGCGAGATCATTCTACATTCACGACAAGGAATTCGAAAAGTGTATAAGAATTAAGTGTATGAATCCCTCGAAATGAAAAACGTCTTTTAGGCTCAAAATCTCACTATCGGGTGGTCTCCACTAATGTCCCTAGTTATGCCCTTTCCCGGTCCTTCCCTAACGGTCACGTCACTATCATAAGATTCTTCCCACAATGGTTGGTCTCAATCATTCAAAACAATTTTTTTTGGCTAATGTGATCTAAATACTCAGAAATGTAGGAAATCTACGTGCATGAGCTTGGGCCCGATTGGGCAACCCCAAACCTTACCCACACATTGTCCCCAATGTGCAAGCAAAGTCGTAGGTGATGCGACTCGATCATTGTGCAGTTATTACAGTTATCTAAAGGACGGGCAAGGCATTACATAGCAAGCAAAAAGAAATCCCAACTTTCTAAAATGGCACCCAAACCTAGGTGGTGGTGGATTGTTGCGGCGAGGTGGAGGATCATTGCGCGGAGGTGGTCTCTCGTCGTCGGACATCTCGAATTTCATATTCCTTTTGGCTTTCGCTTCCTTACGCAGACGACGAGCGGTTCTTTCGATCTCCGGATCAAATTGTTCGATCTCTTTTCCTCGGGTCGTCCTTGGCATAAACCAAGTGGTACCTGAAAAGAAGAAAGTAAAGTCAATAATCCAAAAACTGAAAGTGATGGGAAAATAACAAGAAAAGAAAATGCCCAATCTAATAGCGCGTATAGATGGTAGTGCTATTAGTTACAACTAGTTCCCCGGCAACGGCGCCAAAAACATGACACGGGGTTTTGACACCCCGCGAATCTTACCGCAAGTGTACGGGTCGAAGTCAAGTAATAGTACTTGAGAAAGTACGAGTATCGAATCACGGGGAACTAGGAACTAAGTATCACAATTACTATAAGCTCTATTAACTGAACTGTCAAATTAAGAGATTGGTTCTAGACTACTTAATTGTACTAAATAAAATCAAATCAAACACAAGACAAACAGAACAACTTTGAAGACTTTGATAGAGAGAAAAGTTGAGGGTTGGAAATCCAATGGTTCTCACATGCAAACGTCTGACTCAATTCAAATACCAGTTATTCCTATCACTGAATGCCCACTCTTTATCTAATCGTTGTTCTCTCTCGAGTTACACCGATTTTATCTACAAAGCATGGTTCCTTTTTCAAACAACCGTGATTTCTATTTTGAAAACAATAGTTTTATCTTTCGATATCAACATATAGGGTTCAAAACGCATTAAGCTTAAGATTCAAACGGGACTAAGATTTACTCGGTATATCTCTATCCTTTCTTACCTTAGACATGCAATTTCTAATTCTATTTCTCAATTACTTCTCTCGAACATTAATTGAAAACAATAAGACAATTGTAAGGTAGCTAATCTCACAAAAGCATTAAACACAAAATTGCATTCATTCATTAAAGAGGAAAACTGATAAAGGTTTCAAGTCATCTGTTTACAAGTTTAAACCACATTCATTCCAACCCCCAACATGAACCGGTTAGTTCATGTCGGTGGTGGATTCAAATATAAGAGAAAAGGATGCAAAACTGTATGTAAACATGATCAAATGTGAAAGATGAAATCGTGATAACAAGTGATGACAACTCCCTCCTCTCGTGTTCGTCTCTACGTTCCGTGATGAATGTATCCGTGATCGGCTCTCTAACGTGGCTTCGAGGACTCTGAAAAATCGCCCAAAGTCGCCCCTGAACTGCTCCCGATCGTCTGCCGTAAGAATGATATCGAATAATGACCTAAACCCCAGATAAAATAGCTGAAAATCGCGAAACAGACACTTACGCGACCTTCCACGCGACTTGCAAGTCGCGTAGTAAGTCGCGCGTGTTGTATTTGCTGCGCGGGTCATTTTCTGGTTCGCGGGTTGGGTCCTGGTTCGGTCGCGGGTCTTGGGCTTGGCTTTTGGGCTCCCGTTAGGCTTCGTTTTGACTCGTTTTGGGCTCTTTTTAGCTTCTTTCTCGAGAAATGCCGCCTTTTAGCTAACCTGCATAATTCACTAGATAAACCGTAAAATACACGTCTTTTTACTTGAATACAAGCCAATCTCGTTGGTTTGAGAACTGAAAATAACGCCAAAAAGTGGCGTTATCAAAATCAAAGGGTACATCTCAAAACCAGACCAATCCGAATACATAGAGATCAAGTTCAACCGAACTATGGTCTCTCTCGAATTTGGATTTCCAACCCGAGGCCGTCTTGGAATAAAGAACTTTGCAGAGGACCCATCAGATGAAGATCTCTGCATTTTCGCAGAAGAATTAGGATACAACACTCCTCTACAAAGGAGGAATCAATTCAGACGCAACAGGTTCCCCCTCTATGGAACACTTTATTCTCCATTCTTAATAGGTGCCATACTGGCAAGGTGGGCAATCCAGACCAAACATCCCATCAAATATTGGCAATCATGTACGGAGTATACTACGATCTGCCTTTGGACTACGCCACCTTAATGATGCAAGAAATCGTCAACACCATCGACCGCAGAATCTCCGCCCAACGAGCAAAGGGATCCTCCAAGAAGGTACTACCTGTACTTCAATTTCAGAGGATTCTAGGTGTCCTACTAGAACCTATGATTTCATTAGATAAATGGCTAATGACAGGACCAATTGTAAAAACCTATCCCATGGCCAAAAACGTAACAACAGAACACGAGGATAGATACATCTTCTGCAGACCTCTATCACATGCACTTCTAGACTACGCGAGTGATCAAGACCTGAAGTTAGGTTACATACGCAATCACAGGACTCCTAAACCAAGTCCTGTGACACCCCCGTGCATAGGAGCCAGAAAAGGAGACCTAGTAGTTGAAAGAATGAGTGACGAAGAATGGGCAAAGGCCTTGGCAAAACACTTCAAACTTCAGAATAGCTTCCTTGAATAGAGAAAACAACTATCTGCCTCTAAGAGGAAATCCTCTGCATCATCTTCCAAGAAGAAGAAGAAAACTCACAAGGAAAGAGAATCTGCAGAAGGAACCTCTACAAGCTCAGCTCAACCATCTCCATCTCATGCAACAGAAGTTGGATCTTCTGCTCCCTCCCCTCCAAAAGAAAAGAAGAAACGAAAACACAAGTCTTCTGAAGAGGGAGCCCCTAAACCAAAGAAGAGAGAGACCAAGAAAAAGACCAAGAAACCCCACTCTCCTCTTCAAACCATCGCAGAAGATACAGAAATGGCAGAAGAGGCCCGGGAACTACATCCACTCTCTCCTACACCCATCAACTTTGCAGACCATTAGGGTGACTTCAACTCTTTCCTAGGAAATCCTGAAATAGCAAATACTCTGGATACCGCTGGTTGGAACGCATAACCCCTCTCCAGTCACTCCACAGAAGCTCCAAATTTCAGAATCTCTTCCGATTTGGATGAAGATGACCAAACTCCTCACAACACCCAGGGTCAAACTCCAGAGGTACTTCAGAACCCCTTCACTCAACCAGGATATGACGTTCACAGAAGAAGTCCAAATTTAGGCGGCTCATCAGAGCAAGTGATCGACTTTGACGACATGGCTGCAGATAGAACCACTCTTAGGTTAATAGAATCTTTAGAAGATATGGGAGATTCTGATGAAGAGGCAGCAGACCAAATCAGAAAAGGCCTCTATCACCCCCATGTACAAAAATGGGTTAGCTCCTGGACTACAAAGGAGCTACCTCCTGCAGTTATAGAGGCAACTTTAAAATATAGAAGAGAGAGAGAGGCTGAAAAAGAAAAAGATGTCGTAGTAGAAGAAGGCACACAACTCGAACCAACTCCCAGTGCAACCCACACTTCTGACATCGCCAGTCTAGTGGCAGAAGATGTCATTGAAAAAGAGCAGCACAGCTCGAGCCCAACCCCTGCTAGCCGGACAGAGGCAACTTTTTCTTCCTCTGTGCCACTTATACCCGGGAAAACACTTCTAGCGGAGTCCTCTCAAAAGGACTTAACTTTAGTACGTGGTCATTCGCCCCAGACCACAATCGCCATCCTAACAGAGGCATTTGTTGCCTCTGCCACACACACTACATTAGGTCCAAAAGGACCTTCAAAGGGGCCTAGAGTGCACTAAGACGAAGGGACACTAGACAAGTCCCCGAATCAAGTTAAGGATACTCTTGTACCCACCTCTGGAGTGGATCAGGACAATGTTCTTAACAGAACTTTTGTAGAGTCAGATGCACAAGCTGCCTCTGCTCGAGGATCAGAAGGAAATCCTTCCGCCCTCAACGTTCAAACAGGGGCGAAAGAAGGTGTCCAAGGAACAGTGACTCGCTCTGGGGACGAGTGTGTTCCCCCAGAGGTTACACCAGGCTCACACGTCGCAAGGGATCAGTTCCAAACCCTTGTCACCTATGTGACCACTTCATTGGTAGAGTTGAAAAGCTCTATCGATGCTCTTGCAGAATCATCAAAGAAGGCCATCTCTGAATTGACCACCAAAGTGGATAACCTATCCACAGAGGTGAAACAGGCATGTGCTCAAATGAATAACATTGCAACAACCTCTGTTGCATCTACTGCAAAAGAATTCGGGAAAGCTGCCACCTCTTCATTCAAAGAATCTATCAAAGTCTTCCTTGAAACTATGAATGCCAGAGCCTCCTCCTCAAAGGGCCTCACTCCTGAAGAACTAAAGAAGGACTTACAAGGAGTTCAAGAGCAAACACTTCAACAAACTCTGATCATGCAACCCTCTGACTACATGACCAGAGCTCGGCTCACAGAACTTGGCCAAACCATGGTCGATCAGGTAACAGAAATGATCAAGGCATTTACGATCCCAAATCATACATATGTCAAAGACTTTCAAAAGAGCGTCGCCAAATTGCGGTTCAACACAGAAGGCGAAATGTATACACTCTTTGGCCTCATTGACGACGTCTGTGCCAAGCTAATAGACGCAAGAGGAACTCCACCGCAGAAACCCGACACTTCTTGCAAAGCAGAGGGTACCAAAGACAAGGGTCAGGATGACTCTGATGATGACTCTGATAGTCCATCAGATCATCCTGAGGGGGAGAATATAAGGGAGAAAACAAGGGAAGCTGCATCCAGAGGTCTACCAGAGCCACCTTTATCAGCAGAACCCCTAAACCAAGTACCTCCAACTCAAACCCGAGGAGGAAACCAACAGACCACAGAGGCTATAAACACCTCTGTGGAAATTTCCTCAGAAGAAACCCCACTACAACAGACCACAGAGAAAACAACCACCTCTGTGGAAACAAACACTGAAGAAACCCAAATACCCCAAACCACTAGAAACCAACAAAAGACCACAGAGGAAACACCCACCTCTGTGGAATACCATTATGTATTCGGAGAAGATGCTCAAATCCACGAAGAAGTGGAAATATTAACTTCATCCGAAGAAGATCAACCACCCAAATCACCTAAACCAACTACACCAGAAAAACTCCCCTCTCCAACACCAAAATCCCCCACACCCAAAACCATACAAATAACCAAATCCATTTCTCAAAAACGTAAATATCTGAGCAAATCCGCAAAAGCCTCTCCAACCAAACCTCTAACCAAACCCACATCACCAACATCTAAGTCCTCAGAACCCCAAGTGTCAAAACCATCAGAGGCAACCCCCAAATCTATAGAAGCTCCTTCAGAAATCCAAAAGTCAACAGAGGCAACCTCATCTTTACCTGAAGATCAACAGCTGAAGGCCAAGGACAAAGGAAAGTCCATCATGACAGAGGAACCAAAGAAAAAGAAGCCAAAGCATCAACCAATAGAAAAATTGATGAAGAGTGCTTTCGACGCACATATGACACCAAAGCCAGAAGAAGAAGATTGGTCTTTCGGTATCAAACTTCTGTCAGACATACCCATTTTGAATCCATAGGCAAAACCCTCAGAAGATCTTGTGGCAGAAATCACGAAGAAGATGGATGCTCTGAGAAGGCCCATACCTCCACCTGGTCTACCTCCACCTGAAATGGAAGAGGTAGTGTACAGGTATCTATACAACAGAACTTCCAGAGATCCAATGCCACTGTTGGTTCCCGTTTTGTTTAAGCAAGATTGTCAGATCTATTAGTTCGAGTTTATGATTGATGCGGAAGCGTATTTGAAGAACTAATAGATATGTTTGATAGATTTAGAACACACACTATCAAATAAATGGTGAAGAGAATAGATTTATAGCACAAAGACCCGCTGTATTTAATATATCAAGAACACTTAGTACAGATTTGACGCTAATTGAGTGTAAGTGTTTTGTGTTGTGTGTTAAGTGATTGTGTAAACTTGTAAAGTGTAAAAACGGTGATTCTTAGGAAGAACTCAACATGAGTCTTCCTTTTATACTACTACAAAAGATCTATTCTAGACAAGAGACTGTTGCTACAGGAAAGAAGAGATGGTATGAACAATTGGAAAACTGCATGCATTAAATGTCGCAGACGTCTATGTTGTACTAAGCCCTATTGAGTCCACTCAGAGTTTGACACGTGTTGAAGTTGGACAGGGCATGCTACCATACAAGTTGATGAACAGATCCTGGAACAGTAGCAAGATATTTCTTTAACAGTGGTAAGATATTATAAGTATCTTGAGTCTTCAGTGAAGTCAACAGAGGCTCTTTAAAGTGTTGCAGAGGTTCTGCGGTCTGGTCCTTTGTAGAGTAGTCTTCACTGGGTTCCTTGTCTTCTGAAGTTGTCTGCAGAGGCTCTGTTATTGGTGACAGAGGTTCTGAGGTCTTGATCTTTTATAGCGTTCTTCTGTAGTTTCTTCGGTCTTTGATCACTCTTGATCAAAACTTCCTTTGCTTCTTCTTAGATGCCCGACAGAGCTTCTGTTGCACTCAGCAGAGCTTTTGTGGAAGTTCTTCTGTACTTGGCCATTTTTCAATACTTCTAAAGTTTTAGAATATTGGAGCTAACAATCTCCCCCTAAGTATTGAAAAATAAATTTTGACTTTTTGAATTTTTAGGCTATGTTAAGATAGACAGAGGTTAAACAATACCTCAGAAGATTATTTTTTTCATTTGGAATTTATGCCAGAGGCATTTACATTTGAGTACATTAAATGAACAGAAATAAAACGTTGATAGAGGTTCTTTGAAGAGACTCAGATTTTTGCATTTGGGAAGTCGTCGAACTTTATGTTGTCTTTTCCTACTTCCTTGAGTTCTTCATAGAATTTGAGGCAGAGATTTCTTAAGCCTAGTGTAGCATCAATCTCTTTGATCATCATCATAGCAGATTCTTCATCCATAAGCTTTGCTGCTTTGTTCTCCTCTAGTATTTTTCTGAACATGTTCAGAGTACGGGTTGTGTACTTCTGACAGTCCATTGTCACAAACAGTTTAAGTTGATCAGCAGGATTCTTGAATACTAACCCGTACCTTGGAGTTTTGACGATCGAATTGTGTATGGCATTGGGTGGGCAGAAATCCTCTAGTGGTCTGATGCTTAGAGTAGTCACGCCTAGATCGATGGCTAGTTGAAAGTCGAGCATGCTGTAGATTAGGAGCTTTTCACGCATCGCCTTTCTGAGAACTCGATAAGATCTTTGGTGGCAGTCATCATTGAAGTTGTCTTTCGTCCATTGCAGAAGGTCAGGTAAGTCATAGGGATTGAGATTTCGGATATCAGCATCAGAGAATTGATTCTCTGATCTGTCAGACCTTTTGACTTTCCAGATTATATAAATCGTATGAGGATAGGTTCTCATTTTAGAGTATCTAAAATAGATTACCTTCTTTATCTTGTGAATGGAGTAAACTTGATTCACCGATTTTGACTTTGTAGAGGTGAAGATGGCATTGAATTCCTCTCTTAGCTTCTGATCTCGGACATGAGCTGGCAGATCGCTCTGGAAGTGCTGTCTATAGAGATAACTGTAAACATGCTCTTCCATTTGTTCAATGGTTGGAGTAGTTCCTGGAATTGGTGTCCTTAGCTTATCCATTTGTCGAGTGATGTCTGCTACTTTACCTTCTGTTACCTTAGCTGTGGGATCCAGGGTTGGGTTTTCTGACAGAGGTTTCAAGTTGAATGCCCAGTCCTCCTCTTCGGGTTTAGGAGTGATGAAGGCATTAAAGGCACCTTTCATCAACTTCTCTGTAGCAACTGTCATCTTCTTCTTTGGCTCTTCTTCTGTCATTATTCCCTTGCCTTTATCTTTTGGTTTTGAGGTTTCAGAGGTTGGGTTTTGGATTTGTGTGGGTGGAACCTCTGTAGATTTGACAGTTGAAGGTTCTGTGGGTTTTGGGGTTGGATGCTCTGATGTTCTGGTTGTTGCCTCTAAAGGTTTTGATACTTCGGGTTGTGAGGTCTCTGTTGGTGAGGAGTCTTCGGGTCTTGGAGGTGGGATGTCAAAATGCTTTACTGATTGAAAAGCAGATACAAATTCCATTCTGCGAAGAATGAACTCTGTAGAGCGTTTTGGTTGTTGGGGTTTTCGAGCTATGGTTTTGACTCTAGTTTTGCGCGGGATTGGTTGTGAGGTTGGTGTTGGTTCTTTGGGTGAGGGTGGAGTTTGTTCTGTGGATGAGGATGCAAGAGTGATTACCTTAGGTTCTGTGGTTGGTGCATCCTCTGCTGAGATAGAGGTGTTTTGCCTCTGTTGTGTTCCTTGTGTTTCCTTCGGGGTTTCATTTGTAGAGGGTTCTGCAGTTTTCTCTGTAGTTTTTGCAGAAGCAGCCTCTGTTGTTTCCTTTGTTCTCTCCCCCTCAGGATGACCAGATGCACCATCATCAGGATCATCCTGCCTTCTTTTAGCAGCAACTTCTGTTCTGCAGGTGTCTTGAGCTGCTTGTCTTGCTGCTTGTTTCTTCATTGTTTCAAAGTAGATTGCGATCGAAGTCTTGAAGGCTTTGGTCGCACTTTTCTCGAATTTTGCAGCGGTTGTTTTGGCAATGTTAGTGGCAGAGGCGATGGCAGCAGCAGCAGAAGTTTCTTTATTTGACTTTATTTCTGCAAGGGCTTCTTTAACTTCTGTGGATAAGGTATCCACTTTGGTATTTAATCCTGTAAGCGCGCCTGAAGTTGAATCTGTAAAGGTCGTGAATGAGCTTTGCAACTTATTCAATGTTTGAGTTACAGAGGTTACAAAGACCTGGAACTCATTCTTCGTAACATGTTCCTCTTGGGTAACCTCTGGAGGAACAACCCCTTCTCCATAGTGAGTCCCTGTTCCTGGGACACCTTCTTTCATTCCTGTTTGATCGTTGAGAATGGAAGGATTTCCTTCTGATCTTCGAGAAGAAACAAGAGTTTCAGTCTCTACAGAAGTTCTGTGAAGAATAGTGTCCAAATCCACTCCAGAGGTGGGTATCGGAATGTCCTTCTTTTGACTTAGAGACTTGTCTAGAGTCTCTTCGTCTTTGTGCTTACTAATTCTCTCTAAAAGAAGTTTTGGCCCAATATTGTGCGTGGCAGAGGAAACAAATTCCTCTGTTGGGTGTTCTAGTGTGATCTGGGGCGATTGATCACGAACTATAGGTGAGTCTCTTTGAGGAGACTCCCTAGGAATGGATTCCCTGGTTTCTGTGGGCGCAGAAGTCGAAAGAGTGACTTCTGGTTGTTTGGTTTGGGTAGGGGTCGAGTTGTGCGACTCTTTTTCAATAACTCCTTCTGCAGCTAGACCTGCGGAGTTAGATGTGTGGGTTGCACTAGGAGGGGGTGAGGGATGTGTGCCTTCTTCATCTTCGGCATCTTTTTCTTTTTCATTTTCTTTTCCTCCAGATGTTTCTACCCTATCCTTTAACCTATTTTCAGTAATTTTACCTATTTGGACCTCTTCTTCTGCAGTTTCTTGTCTTGGCAGAAGTGAATCAAGACCCTCTGTGATTGTATGGGTTTGCAGAGGTGGAGGTTGAGGTTGTTCTTTTTCGATTCCCTTTGTAATTGCTTGCAGAGGAGAAGAGAGTTTCTTCTTCTTTGATTTCCTTTTCGTTGGTTTAGGTGCCCCCTCCTCTGTAGATTTTGACTTTCTTTTTCTTTTGGAAGAGGGAGGGGCAGAGTGACCTTGGGTTTGTGGTGGAGATGAGGGTTCTGCAGGGGGTTGTTGGATAGCAGAAGCAAAGGCAAGTGGTTCCTCTGTAGGGGTCTTGGTTTTCTTTCTCTTTTTCTTCTTCTTCTCTTTAGATCCCTCAGAAGACTTCCTCTTTGAAGGATAGAGGTATTTCCTTATATTTCTGAAGTTCTTCTGGTTGGCCTTGTGTTTAGCCAACTTTATCTTCCATTCTTCCTCTGTTAGTCTCTCTACAACACTACCTCCTATGGGTAATCCTATACGCGGGGGTGTTACAGAACTGGGTTCAGGAGTTCTGTAAACGCGTGTGTACTTACTAACTAGTTCTTCATTACTAGCATAACCTAATATTACCTTTGACAGTGGTCTTCTGTGCGGGTAGCCGTCCTCATGTTCTGTAGGGTTGTTCTTGGACATAGGAAATTGCTTAGGTTTGGGACCGTCCATTGGCCATTTTTGGATAAGGAGTAGGGGTTCGAAAAGTACACTGAGGATTCGCTGGAACTGCAGAGGGGGCAACCAGTTGTGATCAGACATTTTGGCTTTCTGGGAGGCGATTTTTCGATCGATGGTGTTGATGATCTCTTGCATCATTATGGTGGAATAATCTAGTGGTAGATCATAGTACACACCATACATGATTGAGAGAATTTGAGGTGAGCTTTGATCGATGCTCCCGATTTTTCCCGTGAGGCAACGATTTAGGATAGAGAATAAGGTATTCCACAGAGGGGGTAGTCTTGCTCTGCGGAAATCGTTCCTCTTTTTCAACTGTTGGTTGTACCCTAACATGTGCAGAAAGTCGACAAGTTCTTCATTTGTTGGTTGGGGGGCATACTTTTTGATTCCCATGAGTCCTCTTGTTGGAAGGCCAAATTCTAATGAGAACATGGTGCGGTTGAACATCAGTTCAAGACTTTTACTTTGGTTAGGTTTAGAAATATATCCTCTGATCAAATCGGTGTCAGCGTCATAACGGCAAGATTGCCAAAACTGATGTAGGTAACGTACAGGTAATTGTTCAACGGTTTTGCTCAGAAGAGGGTAAAGAAAGTGGTTCTCTAGGATGTTTAGCAGGATGGCATGTTCTTTACCAAAAGCCGTAGGAGAAGGAACAAGATAACAATTGTTTGATTTAATGGGAAGGGTTTGCTCGAAATGGTCATTAGAGAAAAATTGTTGCAGGTGGGTAGTGGGTACAAAGGATGCCTCGTCGCCGAAGTCATGTCTGTTGGTATCGGCGGCGGTATGTGAGTTCTGGGAGTGCTTAGAATGTACTGGAGAGAGTGGCGGAAAGTTCATCTGTGAAACGTGAGTAGCTTTGGAACTGGAAGCCATTTGTAAGTTTGAAAGTTCTAGGTTTTCAGAAAGAAATAAGCAAGTTCGCCGGAGAAGATGAGAGAATAGTAAAGTTTTGAAAGTTATTTTAACTTAGGTTTTATACTGTGGTAACGGGTAGAATTTGGAACGGTGAAAATGTGAGAAAGTTAATAAAATTTGAGGTCCACACTAGAGTTCATTTGGCGTGGAGCAAGTTTCCAGGACGACGTTATATGTACGTCAATGAAAACTCGACATGTCAATAGTGTCAGTGATGACGAGACGTCGTGGGCGGCCATATTAAATGAAAAGCACGTGGATTTAAATTTTCACCACAGAAAAGTTACCGTTAAAAAGTTACCGTTACAGAAGTTCCTAAGTGAAAATCTTTACAGAAGCTCTGTGATTTTGAAAAACTTTTATCTCTATAGATTGTATCTTATGAAAATTGTTTGAAAACGCAAGGAGAGGATCGATAAATCTTTAGTAGAGAAATAGTCCTACAGAGGTTTTTGGACCTCTGCCAGAGCCAGCAGAGGCTCTGTTACAGGAAATTTCTAATAACTAATAATTTATAAACATTTTTTAATCATCCAAGTTTTTTATCAGTTTTAACAATGTTTTTAGGACCTATTTGAAAGTTGGTGTCCTAGAAAATTGTAAATCTCAAAGATTTTGTGCAGCAGAAGTCTTTTGAAAGTTTTGAGTGATCTACAGAGGTTCTTTGGATGAAAGTACTCTGTAGTTTAAGACTTCTGTAGCATTGTGCGTGTAATTGGTTTCCGAGATGACATTCCAAAAGATCGATAGAGGTTAAATTTGCGATCATAGAGCATATTCCTGGCAGAGCTTCTGTTGAGCCCAGCAGAAGCTCTATGACCTCAAATTTCTCATATCTCAAATTTTATGAAACTTTTTGATCTTTTGATTTTTGAAATGTTATCCACGGTATATTTAGGACATATTTGACACTTTTTGTCCTAGAAAACTGTTTTCAAAAACCTAAAAGTACGAGATACCAACCTTTTGTTCTTTTAGTTCGGCGAGTATGATTTTTTCTGTCGCATTCTTAGCTCCCCCATGACTTATAAATCTCTGTAGATTCAGCAAGGTCTCCTTTTTCGCTCCCCCTTGATCTAACAACCTCTGTAGATCAAGTGTCTTCTTCTGCTCCCCCTTGACCTGTGCTTGGTTCAGAATAAGATAAGTTGTGTACAGGACATAGGTCAAGATCATCAGAGGTTCTGTGAAGGTTGTCAGAGGTTCTGAGCAGACCTTACAGAAGTTCTGTGATATCAAGAACTATTGTAGATTTAAGAATTTACATACAGAAAATAATAAATAAACAAAAATATTTACAAAATATACAGTATCTATGTTATACTTACAGAGGTTTTGGGTACCCATAACCGTATGGGTCCTATTGTATGAAAGGCCTTTATGCATTTGTCATACATACCAGAAATGAAAGTCTTTTTGTCTTTTTGAGCATTTTGAACAGGTATAGAGCCTTTCACTATCCAAACCTTTTTCACCTTTTTAAAAGTTTGATTAACTAATTTGTCCAACCTATGATCATGCAAAAATTTTGATGTTGAGGTCTGAAGTTTTGAAAACATATTAGGCTTAAAAGATCCTTCACGATTGAATTTCCTGATCTGTTTAGCAAAAATATTCTTTTTCCTTAAATTTTCCTCAAGCATCTTTTGGAGATTAGATTTGCATCTTTTCTCCAACATGATTTCAGTTGATAAATTAGAGAGTCCTTTTGTTAGTTTGGATATTTCTGTTTTAAAAATCCTTCTCTCTTTTTCAAAGTCATCTTTTTGACTTAAATCTTGAAATCTTTGAACCTTCAACTGTTCAGATTCTTTTTCTTTCAGAAACAGATTCTTTCCTTTCTTTTTCAAGGATATTCTGCAATTCTGAGATTTTATAAGTAAGCTTCATCGACTTTGTTTCAAGAACAGTTTTCTTCTCTTCATAATTTCCTCTTTCATTGACCACAATCTTTTCAAAATTGAAAATTAGTTTAGAGAAGTTTAAACATTTTAGTTCAAGTCTTTTCTTTTCTTCATCTGACAAAGATAAGTTCCTTTTTAGTTCAAGATTTTCACAGTTTAAGTTTTTAACAGATTTTTCAAGTTTAGCAATTTTATCAGAAATAATAAAAATGCTTTTGTTCTTTTCATCTAGTTCTTTTTCAAGAGAAGGAATTATTTCGCGAAAATTTGTGCTGAGTTTTGAATAAAAAATTGAGTCAGCATCACCATAAAGTTTCATTCTAGACATTTTAAATGAAGTTTTTAACGAAAGAAACAGTTTCTATGATGTTACCAGATCAAATGAATCGAAGATGACAGTAAAACAGAAACTGTTTGAAGGAATGAAGAACAGGTTAAAAACAGACAATTTCTATCAAAAATCTTTGTAAAAACGAGGATCACTTGATATTGAAAATCAAGCTTTGCTCTTATACCAATTGTTGGTTCCCGTTTTGTTTAAGCAAGATTGTCAGATCTATTAGTTCTAGTTTATGTTTGATGCGGAAGCGTATTTGAAGAACTAATAGATATGTTTGATAGATTTAGAACACACACTATCAAATAAACAGTGAAGAGAATAGATTTATAGCACAAAGACCCACTGTATTTAATATATCAAGAACACTTAGTACAGATTTGACGCTAATTGAGTGTAAGTGTTTTGTGTTGTGTGTTAAGTGATTGTGTAAACTTGTAAGGTGTAAAAACGGTGATTCTTAGGAAGAACTCAACATGAGTCTTCCTTTTATACTACTACAAAAGATCTATTCTAGACAAGAGACTGTTGCTACAGGAAAGAAGAGATGGTATGAACAGTTGGAAAACTGCATGCATTAAATGTCGCAGACGTCTATGTTGTACTAAGCCCTATTGAGTCCACTCAGAGTTTGACACGTGTTGATGTTGGACAGGGCATGCTACCATACAAGTTGATGAACAGATCCTGGAACAGTAGCAAGATATTTCTTTAACAATGGTAAGATATTATAAATATCTTGAGACTTCAGTGAGGTCAACAGAGGCTCTTTAAAGTGTTGCAGAGGTTCTGCGGTCTGGTCCTTTGTAGAGTAGTCTTCACTGGGTTCCTTGTCTTCTGAAGTTGTCTGCAGAGGCTCTGTTATTGGTGACAGAGGTTATGAGGTCTTGATCTTTTGTAGCGTTCTTCTGTAGTTTCTTCGGTCTTTGATCACTCTTGATCAAAACTTCCTTTGCTTCTTCTTAGATGCCCGTGAGAGCTTCTGTTGCACTCAGCAGAGCTTCTGTGGAAGTTCTTCTGTACTTGGCCATTTTTCAATACTTCTAAAGTTTCAGAATATTGGAGCTAACAGCCACCAATGGTTCAAGATCCAAATCTTCGTGCTGACCTAAAAGACATCTTCACAAGAACAACGCCCAAGCCAAAATGGCAAGTATTCTCAAACGAAAAGATCGACAAGGTCATATATTGTAAGTTTTCTAAAACCAGAACCTTTCCCAAAGTTTCTTACAATATATATAAGGTCACAAGGGAGGACAGAACCGTGACCCAATTCTCAGATACTGATATGAGAAATCAAAATCCCTACGACCTACCCGACCTTCTCGACTGGACGAAAGAGAACTACACAACAGATGCACATCGAAGGGCATACCGGGTGATCAGAAAGGCCATACGCGAAAGACTTCTACTCTACAGTCTAGTCGACTTCCAGTTGGCACGAGATCTAGGAGTGACAAACCTCTGTCTCAAACCTCCAATAGAATACTACCCAACCTCTGCCATACCCAACTCAATTATCACAGAACCATAGATTGGGTTAGTCTATCAAGATCTATCTGGGAAGATAAGACTATTCGTTCAGATGGATGCTCAGAAGTATGCGACAACCACGTTAACAGAGTTCAGAGCTATCCTTGTGGCACACAGAGGAGCGTATCGTATGGATCAAGCTCTTGCAGACAAAATGACAGAGCTCATCGATCAAGTAATCAACCTCCGAAACCTCTACATAAGATTCTATGTCGAACTCTTAAAAGTAGGACGCGACAACAGAAGCTTCAACGACTTCCCAAACGCAAACTTCTGAAGTCCTCTTCCATCTTTTGTTACTATTACTTTCATCATGTAATAAAAATTGTAAGTGCCTCTGGCATATCTTTAATGAAAGTAACTTTTCACAGAGGTCAAATACCTTGTGTCTCGTACTTAGCCTAGAAAACCTTGCATATTTTTAAATTTTTATTTTTTAATACTTAGGGGGAGATTGTTAGATCCAATCTTTCTGTTATTAGAAGTATTGAAAAATAGGCTAAGTATGGAAGTCTTCGACAGAGGCTCTGCCGAATCACCAAGAAGACAGAAGCAGAAGTCATCAACAGAGGCTCTGCCAAGTAGCCGAATTACCAAGAAGACCGAAGGCTTCGACAGAGGCTCTGCCGGGTTAACCAAGAAAACCGAAGATGAAGCCACAGAAGACTCTTCTAAGAGGATATGGCCGCAGAGCTTCTGTCATACTTGACAGCCTCTGTGGTAAAAAGGAGATCTACGCAAAAGATCTCAACAAGGACAATTCACTCTGCCATTCGAAGGTTCCAAAGGCCACTTGCATGAAGGCGTGACCTGACATCTCCACGTGTCAAACTCTGATAAGTTTCTGCCTAAAGCACCATGCTGAGCATTTAATGAACGTTCTATCTGCAACAGTTCAGAATAGTGTTATGTACCTTCCAGCATGTGCTTCCAAATAGTGTCTTTGTACCTTCAGTCCTTTGTGTCCCCTTCAGAAGTAGTATAATTAGAAAACTCATGTTGAGTTCTTCAAAAGAGAAGAAATCAAGCTTAATACAACACACACACCAAAAAGAACAGATTAGAGTTAAGCCTTTTGGTGTTCTTGGTGTTCTTCATATATCAAATACAAGTGAATCATTAAGCTACGTATCTGTCTTATCTATATTATTTGTATTTGATAGTGTGTTATTCTACCATATTATATCTTCAGTTCTTAAAATACGCTTCCGCACCATATCTCGTTAGAACTGTTAGATTAAGATCATTGTTAAGTAAATCAGGAACCAACAGACATGGCATGGCCCTACTATATACAGAAGATCCCTTTGTTATTTCCATAACACTTTCAAGCCTATGTCATTTGTACTTTGATATTCAATATATGAATGACTTCTTTGCTCTCTAGATTCTCTCTACATGTGATTGTGTTACATTGCTAGATCTGGGATTTCACATTGTTGATGATCGCTGATAGTTTAGTTGTTTACTTATGATCCCTGAAGACAAGTTTCACGTCAACATATGTTCTGCGCTGAAGTCGAAGATCAAGCCAAGAACCAGCGACAAGTCTACTAATGAACTGATGCGGATATCAGCGAAGCCAAGATTTGTCCACTCAACGTGAAGTTACAAGTAGAAGACTTTAGCAATCACTGAACTTATTACTTGCTGATAAAGACCTATTCAACGAACGCTGATCATGAAGTCTCCCTCTACAAGTTACTTTTGTCTTACCCCCACTTGCACGCCTCCGTACGAAAATGTCAGAAAGGACATCCCCTCTGTCCATTATCGTACAACCAACTCTGATTCTACACTGTACATCATGCGGCTACTAAGGTTATCTACAAAGGTCAAACCATGCAGCCAATCAGCTGCTGCCACGTGTAAAGTTATACTGCTTTGCATTAAATGCATGTAGTATATAAGAAGAACCCTACTTCAGAAATAAAGTGCTCGACCATCTTCTTCTTTCTCTCTTAGTGTTAGAATATTACTCGTAGTATTCTTATCTCCTTTCTGTCTAAATTCTAGTGCAAGAAACTTAGTGTTCTTAACTTGTTTAGATTAGGCTTAGTCCTTAATCTTGTTCCGCAACAAGTTGTAAATTGTTTGATAAATATCAATAAACAATTTAGAAAAGTAAAATCTGTGTGTTTGTATTCAACCCCCCCTTCTACAAACTTGTATAACCCCTACGGGACCAACAAATGGTGACATAGAACTTCAATTTATTCCTACTGACTTTCAGTTAGTTGATCTTTTCACCAAACATATTGATGAGACAAGATTCAACTTCCTCATCAGCGAGCTTGGCATGCTAAACCTTGAAGATTAAATCTTTAGTGGTTACGCATTATGTCAGTGATAAAGGAAATTCTATCTCCTTATTTATCATCTAATCTCTGAACAAAATTGATTCGCTGATACCAAGGTATGTTTTTCTATTCCATTTCGCTGAAGCTTACATCAGTATGTTGTTTTTCAAAATAAATTTGTTCACTGATATTTTATTCAGTGATCTTTTGAAATACAAATCCATCACTGAAACTTTATTTTTCAGTGTTTCTTCATTTAAAATTCTCCGTGAACCATTCAGGGAAGTGTTTTGAAAATGAAAAGACGTTTCTGACTATGACGTCATCAAACGGATAACCCCTGGCACGAATTTTTGTATGACACGTTCGCCCGTTTTGAATTCTTGTCCAATAAGCTTCGTGGGACGTGTCCGTGTCATGATGAGTAACTTTTCCAGCACATCATTCTCTCTCTCTACACTCACTATATAAACTCTTCATGTTTATATTTTTTCCTTTTACGCGCACAAACTTTCTCAAGCAAGAAATCTTCAAGCATTTTGTTCTTGAATTTGTGATATTAAAACCTGTTGATCGAATCTTCAACCTTCACTCATACAGGTTCATATCTTCTTATCGTAAATCTTTTATATATATCTTGTTTTGATCTCATTTCTTGATACATTGGATCAAACAAACTTTTTCAAACATAAAATCATCTTCTTCATGATCTTATGGACAAAACTTGAGATACAGTTTTTCTTTTGAGTTTAAAATAAAAATCTTAAACTTAAACATTCATATGTTTTTCCATAATCCTTTTCTTTAAAAGGAAATTGGAAAACATTGTTTTTCACTAGTTTTAAACTCTTCTAAAACTACAAAATCCATTTTCTTATTGTTTCTTCCCTAAAAAGGAAATGGTAAAACCCTAAAATCTTCAAAACCCCTTATTATGGATAAAACATTTCCACTTTAAGAAGTTCATATTTTTTCTTCTATCTTTTGTTTCCAAACAGAAATGGCATCCTCTACAATCGCTGGCAACAGTGATCCTATCACTGCTACTACCACTGCACCTGTAGTGATGATGAAAGCTGACAATGTCAAATGTGAGCTCAACTAAATAGTCCTTACTACTAACAACTCCTATGCTCTGTTGGAGTTTCCCAAAAAGATGCAAGCCCCTCACCCTGCTGATGTTGTGAATTTTATCAAGACCTGCCCACTCTCAACAGCCATGACAATAACCCCACTGCTCATCGTCATCTACTACAACAATTCTGGTATACTGCACACCGCACTATTGCTGTCTCCAAAAAGACTGGGAAAGAATACTCAATCATCGGGTTTCAAACTGAGCCGGGAAGAGGAACCATTTCTCTTGCTGCATTCAGATCAGCACTGAACTTAGCACTGAACTTACCTGGAAGCACCAAGGCCAAAACCTTTGTACCTTTCAATGACCTCAACACCCCTGAAGGTAAACAAACCTTGATCAACTTCTTTGACCAAATTCCCTCTGAGCTCAACTTCATCTCTGCACACGTCATAAGCTTCATGATGGGAAAGAGTGGCTCCATTGATCAATCCAACAAACCCCAAGTAGTTGTGGCCTATGCACTCCTCAAAGGCCTTCATGTTGATTATGCTCGCTTCATTTTTTAAGACCTGATGGATCGGGTAGAGCAACCTGAACGCTCAACAACAGTTCCTTACCCGAGGTTTATTTCAGCCGTCCTGCAAATGGCTCTGGGCAGCCACTACCCCACGAAGGGAGACTACATGCTCTCCCAGTTCGGCCCCAAGGTACTCACTTCAAACCCATCGAAGGCGAGGTTAGTCTCTCTACTCTTCTCTCTCTTCTCCTCCCCAATTCATCTTCTTCTGCGACTATCCTTGCAGCGGTGCAACCCCCCGCTGCGACCCATGCTGCAACAACCACCTCTCTGAAAAAGAGGAAACCCTCATCATCCCCACTTGGCACCCATAAGTCCAAGAAGACCTCAAAGGAGAACCTCAGCCTTCCCAGGCTCAAGACTCCGCGTTGGCCTCTTCATAGGCAACGCTGGATGTTTTCATGGCCCACTCCTCCACATCTGCTGAAGCCACCCTTTCTCAACTGCTCTAGAGACTACGTTCTCTGAGACTTTCTTGGTACAGTCCCCAACATCATCAGCACCTCAAAGCGCTGCGGATGTCTTTTCCACCGTCACCAGTGCTGATCCGGCTACCACAACCATCTCAACCTTCGCATCTACTACTCCATTGGTCTCTCCTACCTTCAGCATGGCTCCATCAATTCCATCTCTCTCGCTGATGGATACAAGCGCTGCCATACTGCAAAATCTGATACGACACAACTTCACTGGACATGTAGGTTCTTCAACAACAATCGCTGCTCATACCTTCGAGGACGAAATGGAACATTGGGGAGTTACTCGCAACTACAACACCTTTTCCAACCCCATTCCCATAGGTATCCATGCACAATTTATACCTCTCTCTAAAAACCTAACTTCTGAGCTTTCATTTACTCACAAGTTTATTTATTTTACAGGTCCAGACTTGGGCACTATCAGCAATTGACTCACGGATATCGCTGGTAAAGTGGACAATCTCTCCACCAACATCAACAACAACTCCTAAAAAATTACTACTGCTGGAGATACGCTGAAAGATATCTCCACCTCCCTTGCAGCCAAAGCAACATCGGCTGACATTTCCTATCTGCAAGGGGGAATGACTGCATTAGAGACCACCGTCACCACCAACCTCTCCAACCTACAGAACACCATCTCCGATCTCTCCAACAATATCTCCAGCCCCAACAGCGAGGTTGGAACACTGAAGACCGATTACGCTGGTCTCAAAGGTGAGGTGAGCAGTTTCACTCAATAGGTTGCTGAATCAAATACAATGCTCACCAAAATCCTTGAACGGCTAGAGGCTCCCACTGTCCCTGTATCTCACTTTTCTCAAGATGACCGGGAAAAGTTAGATATGGCTATGGAATTCATCTTGGAAACCACCCCTACTATTTCTGGCCTCGAAGATAGAATGGCAGCTGTTGAACGGAACCAACCATCTACTTCAGGGCACCCTGGCCTAGAAGATAGTGGTCCTGAGTTCGCCGCTGACGATACTGCAACCTCCCCCTATTCGGTGGAAGAGGGGGAGAAGAACAATTCCCCCAAACTGTTAAGGGGGAGGAAGAAAACAAAGAAGAAGACCCTCAGGAATCTGATCATCCTGAGGGAACTGCTGAAAGTCCCTCTCCATCTGAGGGGGAGAAAGGTGAAGACCCTTCCTCTCCAAACACTGTAGATATTCCATCCGATGGTGAGGAGGATGAAGAAGATGAGGAAGAAGTTCAAATTGATGATTAAGAAACATCATTCAAGCCTCTGAATGATGATGATGAAGACGACTTCTTCTTTCAACCTGAAGTCATAAAAGCCCCCACCAAAGGGGTATCCATCAACGAACCAGGGGAGGAGACCGCTGCAAAATCTCCTAAGAAGACGCAGCATGGCAAAAATAAAGGCCTCGTTGATGACAACTTGGCTATCCTCCTCAAGAAGCCAACTTGTCAGGTATGTTATCTCTTCTTTCCATACACTGCCTCTATCCTCTACCCATTCTCACTTTCTACCCTACTCCTCCTAAAACCTCTAAACACTTAGCCAATTCTTTCTCTATCTCCTTCTACCTTCAAAAGATCTAACTCAATTGATCATTTTGTTTCATCTAGTCCTCTCCCCTACTAGAGGCTACCACTGAAGCTCCTCCATCAACAACGCTACAAATAATTCCAGCTCTCCAAGCTGAAGAACAAATAATCCCTGTCTCTGTCCTGAATGAGACTGATGAACAAGCTGAAGAACAACTGCGTTCCCATCTCGGAAGACCTTCTCTACCTCCTCAAAGGTCAGATGAAGTCTAACAAAGAAGGAAAGCAAGGATGATCCAAAAGCTAGAAAGTCAGCGTCTCATCCCTGCCCATCTTAGCTGTCTGACTCCAAGGGAAATCGCTGAAAGCCTCAAGGCTGAGAAGATTCTCGTTGAACAATATAAGGATGAGCTTACTGATAAGGATTTTGCTATTAAACTTGCTTAAAGTTCAGTATAGGATCCTCAGTTGAAGAAGTTTTCTCTCAAAGTCCAGTAACAACTACTTAAAAATGCTTGTAAGAAGAAACAAGGAAAAAGGAAGGTCAGTGATAACACCCTTTCCTGGTGCAAGAAGAAACTCCACTTCAGGTTGTTACCAGCAAGAATAAAACAGGTAAACCTGAAGGGGAAGACTATCATAGGTGCTGCTATTGTCGATGTCCATATGATCAGGGATTATTGAATTCACCCGACCCGACAGTACCCGTTTGGGGAACGTCCAGTGCCAAAGTCACTGAATGGGTAAGTCGTCAATCCCTAAAACGGACTATGTAATGCTATGTAATGTACTTTATCTGCTGGGTTACGGGCGGTCATTTTACTAGAGGTTTATAATCTACCCTTGTGTGATTCCTGTTGAAGCATATACTCGGGGGGTGGGTGCAGGGCGGACGATTTTAAAGCAGACTCCCCATTCATTAGATAGAGAATATGACCAAGATTTCGTGATCCGCTGCCGAACTTATTCCAAGAGAGCTCAGATCGAATCGGTATTGCTATCCGAGCTCTCTTATTGAATTGCTCATTCAATGAGCATTCTCAATATTATGCCTTGAAGAGGACTCGAACCTCCACGAGTGTCAATAACCTGTTATATCTCAGAGTTGGAAAAACTTGGACTAAACGAATGGTTGGAAATTCGGGTCGCAATGCAGCAATCTCGATCAAGCTACAAGTCTTGTGTTGAAAACGCTATTAACGGGCTAATCGACCAAGTCTCCTCAGCTGTTGATCTTCCCATTCCAGCCATCAAACAAAAACAAACCGCTCTAAAAAAATCCTCTGCCATCTTCAGGCCTTGTTATGCGAAACGCGAATGGTGTTGACTTCTCTCGTGAAGCTGTACTTGGTCTAGATGTTGATCTTTAAGGACTTGACATCTCACTGCCTCCCGCTGAAGAATTTGAAGCTGGAAAGGTAGTTAGTAAACCTTATGGCATATTCTTTCTTGACTACTTTGGTCGCCAGTGCTTTCAACACATATCTGAGTTACCCATCGCTTCTATCGAACAACTCAGAGACGAAGTATTGAAAAGTTTCAGTGAAGTACTTTACTCCATCTGTACTACAAAAGATCCCTGAAAACAGTAAATAAGACACACACTTTATGAGTCCTTTTTATCCTTATGTTTTTAACTTAGCAATTTTCTTTTATTGCTTTGTCATCATCAAATAGGGGGAGATTGTTAATCCAAACCCTTCAGTGATTTGATAATGACTCTCAAAACTACTTAGTTAAAATTGTAAGTAAACAATATGAATCAGTGTTTTCACCATTTAAGAAAATATAATATTTGTTTAGTATCGCCGATGGAAAACACATGCTTTAATTTATACTTCAGCGTTGCATGTACATCAGTGAGCCCTGAGCCTGTTCAGTCTCACTGATGAGCGCTGATAGTTTCATTTGTAATTGTTTACTTATGATCCCTGAAGACAAGGTTCGTGGCAACTGAGTTCAAAGCTGAAACCGAAGACCAAGCTGACGAACAAGTGACTAAGTCTACTAGTGACCTGATGCGGATATCAGCAAAGACAAGACTTGTCCATTTCACGCAAAGTTTCAAGTAGAAGACTTCAGCAAATGCTGAACTTTATCATTCGCTGATAAAGATCTATTCAGCAAGCGTTGATCATGAAACATGTTCTATAAGTTACTTTTGTCTTATCTTCTTGCACACCGTGTATGATTTTTCAGAACGTACATCCTTTTGTCCAAGATCGTACAAACCACTCTGCAACTACACTGTTCATCATGCGGCCACTAGGATGTTTGCTAAAGTCAAATTCATGCAACAAACCAGACGCTGCCACGTGTAAAGTTATATTGACTTGCATTTAATGCATGCAGTATAAATAGGAAATTCTTCTTCATTTCTGAAGAGCCAAGCCTTTCCTCGCTGAACTCTTTGTGCAAGAAAATCTCTCCTTAGGTTTTCTTATTTTCTCTCTATTATTTCTAGTGCAAGAAATCTGTGTGTTTCTCATAGTTTGGTGAGATTAAGTTTTATACTTGATCTTATTCCGCAACAAACTGTAAATTGTTTGATATATATCAATAAACAATTTAGAAAGATAAAAATATGTGTTTGTATTCAACCCCCCCCCCCCCCCTTCTACAAACTTGTATAACCCTTCGGGACCAATAGTTAGTGAAAAAATAGAATTCATAGGATACCAAAAGCCTAGATTTGGTGTCCCTCTGAGATACCAAAGGATTCTTTTCACAACTAGAAGGTGTGATTCTTTTGGATTAGCTTCAAATCTTGCCCAAAAAGATGTTGAAAACATGATATCTGGTCTACTTGTTGTTAAGTAATGTAAGGAACCTATCATGCCTCTATATATCTTTTGGTCAACAAATTTACCGTTGATATCTACACATAACCTGATACTAGTGGCCATTGGAGTCTTTAAGGAAGCACAATCGGACATTTTAAAGAATTTTTAAAACATCTTTGATGTATTTTGATTCGCTAATGAAAATCTCTTCAGGCAACTGTTTTACTTGAAGACCCAAAAAGAAATTCAATTCACCCATCATGCTCATTTCAAATTTTGATTGCATAGTCTCTAAAAACTCCTTACATAAATCAAAATTAGTAGAACCAAATATAATGTCATCTACATATATTTTGATTAAGATCAAATCATCACCTTGCTTATTAATCAAAAGAGTAGCATCAAATATACCTTTCTTGAAGACTGATTTTTACAAGTATTTAGTCAGAGTATTATAACATTGCTCTGGCTGCTTGTTTTAGTCCATACAATGCCTTATCCAGAACATAGTCATGATTTGAAAATTCAGGATCCATAAAACCTTCAGGTTGATCCACATAAACTTCTTCATGTAAAATTCCATTCAGAAAAGCTGATTTAACATCCATCTAGAAAACCTTGAATTTTTTATGCGCATCATAAATAGATCCTTATTGCTTCAATCCTAGCCACTAGAGCAAATGTTTCATGACAATCAATGCCTTCTTGTTGATAGTAGCCTTCTGCATCTAGTCTATCATTGTTCCTGACCACAATACATGCTTCAGCCTTTTTGTTCCTAAAAACCCCATTTGTTCCTATAATGGATTTTCGTTTTGGGCTAGGAATCAGTCTTCATATATTGTTCCTTGTTCCTTGTATAAGTTCATCTTGCATGGCTAAAATACAATCTAGATCTTGTAATGTTTTGGATGGCTTCTTAGGTTCTATGGAACAAAGAAAGCTTACAAAAAGATACTAATTTGCTGTAGCGGATCTTGTCTTCACACCACTTGAAGCATCACCAATTACTTGATGAATTGGATAAGCTCTTGTCCATTTAGTTGTGCATGTGGATCGGCCAAGGGAGGGGACCGACCCCCCCCCCCCCTTCCTCTTCCCCTTCGGTTTCATGCTAGTAACCCCCCAAAAGACTTTTAGTCATCCCCCTCCCCCTTCTTGTTGTGTTCGGCCGAGAAAGGAAAAGAGAGAGAGAGATATCGGAAAGAGGGAAGCCGAGAGAGAGGAAGAGAGGGCTGCCAGCGACGAGGAGAGAGGAGGAGGAAGGTGATCGCCGGGAAAAAACGTTGCGTGGAGGTAAGCTTTCCGTTTTGTTAAGATTGTCGTGTCACCGTCGGAAACGCCGTAAACCGCCACTACCACCGCCGCAGCCATGGCTGCCGGCGGTGGGGGGCCGCCGCTGCACGCCGCCGCTGTGGTGGCTGGCCATGGCAGTGCTGGTACGGTTGTGTGTGCGAGTAGGTGCATGTTAGGGCGATCGAGAGAGAGGAGGACGGTGGTGTGAGAGGGTAGCTAGTGTGGATTGCGTGTGTGTGTGTGTGACCGCCGCCGTGCCCCACTGCCAGAGGTGGCAGTGGGTGAGGGCCCACGGCCTAAACCCTAAACCACCTTGGCGGAACCCTAAACCGTTGTCGTTTATCCAAACCGTTTTAATTAAGTTATGATTTTATGTGACCACTATCTTTCTGTCCCTGTTTTTGTGTCAAGCATAACTTCTGCTAGGAATGTCGGATTGGGATGAAACTGATACCAAAAGTTCTGTTTTTGAGTCTAGTAAACTTCTTATGTTTTGCGGAAAAACCAGTTCGGACCATAGCTAGTGTCAAACTGCTGTTCTGTACTGAAAGGTACTGTTTTTCGCTGTGCAGCAGGTTGGTTTTGTAAAATCCGTAATAAATTGTAGAAAAATCGTTAGACCGCGTTCTATACGTCCCTGGAACCGTAAGGCATGGAACGTACTGAAAATGGAATTAGATTTCTGGATTGATCAGTTTAACAGGGGTAAAATGGGTCTCGAACAGACCTGCGTTTTTAGTATAAAAGCTGGAATTTTAGTTTTGTTTAACTAGTAAAAGTGTCGTGAGTTGGGACCTTCCGTTGACGTTTTTAGTGCGTATTTAGGTGGGAAAAAGTGAGGAAGGTTGACGTGCTGGTGTTGCGGCTCGGGAGCGCGTCGCTTTGCTTTGAGGTGAGTTATCTCACCGCGTAGTTAGGAATTTCATGTATATCGTTGTTTTTGTGCTATGTGTTATTACGTGTTATTACGTGTTTGCGTGGACCAATTTGGATGGGATGATTTAGCTGTGATTGTTGAAATTATATGTGAATTATTTGTGCTTGCGTACACCTCAGTGGGACTGAGGGGCTCGGTGGGACCGAGGGCTCGGTGGGACTGAGCTAGTACAACTATTTACCTTTACTCGGTGGGACCGAGGGCTCGGTGGGACTGAGCTAGTACAACTATTTACCTTTACTCGGTGGGACCGGGGGCTCGGTGGGACTGAGCTGGTATTGTTATATTTTTGTGTACTCGGTGGGACCGAGGTTTTTATGTAGGGCTGTAAACGAACCGAACGAACACGAACGGAGGCTTGTTCATGTTCGTTCGTTTAACTTAACCGAACAAACAAACGAACACGAACGGTAAACGAACGAGATTTTTTGTGTTCATGTTCGTTCGTTAAGAATTTTTGTTTGTTCGTGTTCGTTTATGTTCGTTCATTAAGAGATAAATGAACGTAAACGAACAAACTTAAATGAACATAAACGAACGTAAACGAACGAACTTAAATGAACATAAACGAACGAACCCAAATGAACAAAAAACAACCACCATACTCATCATTTCGTTCGTAAAAAATACCTTAACAAAATGAAAAACCGTGTTAACTTAGGAGGTATGAAAAATAAATTCTAAAGATCAATTTACTTGATGATTTTACACATTAATTTCATATTAAATAAACATGTTTATATATAAACAAGCATAAACGAACATAAATGAACATAAACGAACGTAAACGAACGAACATAAATGAACATAAACGAACGAACATTAACGAACATAAATGAACGAACGTTCACGAACATAAATGAACAAACGAGACCATTGTTCATGTTCGTTCATTTAACTAAACGAACAAAAAAACGTGTTCATGTTCGTTCATTTATTAAATAAACGAACATAAACGAACTTCCCGCCGAACAGTTCACGAACGGTTCGTTGAACGTTCGGTTCGTTTACAACCCTATTTGTATGTATGCATGAATCATGATGTGGCTTCATATTCATTGTAGTGGTGATGTTGCCTACTTGCGGGTGGGGGCGTTATACGTGGGGTTGCTACCTGCGTGTGTGGTAGGACTCACTAAGCGTTTAGCTTACCCTTTTCCCAATTTGTTGTGGTTTCAGGTGCGAGTGGCGGTCGAGCATGACGGTACACACACACTACGCGCGAAATGCCGAGAGTTGTTTAAAATTTCACTTTCGACCCTTTGGATTTTAGTTCATAAAATTTCCGCTGTATAAACTTTATTGGCTAATTGAGTTAACGACATTATTTCCAATTAAGTTTCGAATTATTAAATTATGGTTGTTTTATAATGAAGTGCATGTTTTCAATTTTTTTATTCCTTGTAATTTTTGGGACGTTATAACTTGGTATCAGAGCACAGCTTGAGTGAATCAAACACATCTCGGTGTGTTTGGTCTCAAGTTGCGGCTATGAAGTTTTTAAACTCTTTTATTAAAATCTTTGAGAATAAAGGAAAAAGGAAAACCCGTTTGGGAAACGGTGATCGTGGGCGCAGTGTGTACAGTCAGCCGACGCCAATTGGGAAGGTACAACACTTAGTGTATTTATTGCTTTCTAGGCATAGGGCATGCATGCTAGATTTCTTAGGTGGATTACATGGTACTGTATGTTTGTTGCTTGTTAATAGGAATTCATGCTAGCCTTGATAGGTTGTTACGTGAATGCACTATAGGTTGTATGTAGTAGGAACCGAATAGCCTTAGAATGCTTGATTTAGTTCTATTGTGCAGCTCTTGTTTGAGTCCAACCGTTCTAGGATAGAATCTCTTATTCGAACGTCTATCTGGTTTTACACTGTATACGACTGTGCATTCGCGAGGCGACTCGTCAGGGTTAGTGGGGATTCCGTCCTAGCAAGGGTAGTGGGGTGAAATGATTTTTCCTAGGGAGCTAGGAAGAGTGTATGCATATGCTGGTATGGGCATATGGGTTTATTTGTTGGTAAGAAACTACTTGGACACTCCTGGTCAGGACTCGAAACGAGTAGGGATAGGTGTGGAAGGTAGTAGTAGAGCTCCTACTATCTGAAGCACAGGATCCGTGCTCGAGTCGGGGAAAGTCACGGGGAACCCGAGGAGTTGAGCGTGAGCATAGATAACAGAATTTATCGTCCTGAGAACTTGAAGGTTCGCTTCACGGTGAATCTGTTACGAGACGGAGCGAAAGACTGGTGTGCTACTACTTTGACCTGGGAGGAGTTCGTCGTATGTTTCGTGTAGAGCATGTGTCTCTAGTGGAGATGGAGAGGAGTGCTAAAGAGTTCTTGGAGCTCTCAGACTGCGGAGGCCATAAAGGAGGTGAACCGAAAGTTCACGGAAATGACATTATTCTGGCCATAAATGAGTGTTTGGGGCCGAGTTGTAGGACGGTTAGGCTGTCCACTTGTGGTTGCAGTTGTTAAAGACAGGACCTTGACGGTTGCTGACGTGTACCGGGGGTGCACTTTGGAGATCTCTGGTGTGAGGTTCCCGATTGATTTGATTCCGATCGCTATGCGGGAGTTGTGCGTGATTGTGGGCATGGATTGGATGGATGCGTTTGATGCAGAGATTGTTTGTCGTCACAAACAAGTGCGAGTTCGAACCCCAAGCGGGGGAGAACTGTTAGTACAGGGAGACTCGGCTAGATGGGCTATGGCAATATGTTCAGCTGCGAGAGCTCGGAGATACCTTCAGCACAGTGGGCAGGGGTACTTGGCTTATGTGTTAGACACGCGTGTTGGGGAGGCAAAGGAGGCTGTTGCAGACGTGCCAGTTGTACGGCAGTTCACCGACGTATTTCCCGAGGATTTGCCGGGGATACCACCCGAACGACAGGTAGAGTTTCGGATCGATCTGATCCCGGGTGCTGCTCCGGTGGCCAAGGCACCCTATCGCTTGGCCCCACCAGAAATGAAAGAGCTGCACGCCCAGTTGCAGGAACTTCTTGAAAAGGAGTTCATTAGACCGAGTTGTTCGCCGTGGGGAGCACCTATCTTATTCGTGAAGAAGAAGGACGGGTCACAGCGGATGTTCATAGACTACCGGGAGCTGAATAAGCTTACGGTAAAGAATCGTTATCCTTTGCCAAGGATTGACGATTTGTTCGACCAGCTTCAGGGGGGCTCGTGGTTCTCTAAGATTGATTTATGGTCGGGGTACCACCAGATGCGGGTCAGGAGTGAGGACACGGAGAAGACGGCCTTCCGTACGCGGTACGGTCATTACGAGTTCGTGGTGATGCCTTTTGGGCTCACCAATGCACCGGCAGCGTTCATGGACCTCATGAACCGAGTGTGTAGTCCGATGTTGGACCGATCGGTGATTGTGTTCATCGACGATATTCTGGTGTATTCAAAGTCCAGAGAGGAGCACGAGGTGCATCTTCGAGAAGTGTTGGAAGTATTGAGACGAGAGAAGTTATACGCTAAGTTTTCCAAGTGCGAGTTCTGGTTACGAGAGGTCCAGTTCCTAGGACATGTCGTGAATCAGGATGGTATTAAGGTCGACCCAGCTAAGATTTCAGCGGTGATGCGGTGGGAGGTGCCGAAGACTCCTACCGAGGTGCGAAGCTTTCTAGGGTTGGAGGGGTATTACCGAAGGTTTATTCAGGATTTCTCCAAGATCGCGTTGCCTATGACGCGATTGACGAAGAAATCTGCGGCTTTCAGTTGGGGTGAGGAACAACAGAAGGCGTTCGAGGAGCTACACAGGCGTTTGTGCGAGGCTCCTGTGTTAACCTTGCCCGAAGGCATGGAGGATTTGGTAGTATATTGTGACGCCTCACAGCAGGGTTTGGGTGCCGTGCTTATGCAGCGCGGCAAGGTCATAGCCTACGCTTCTAGGCAGTTGAACCCTCACGAAGCAAATTACCCGACTCATGACCTGGAGTTGGGAGCGGTAGTGTTTGCCCTTAAAATTTGGAGGAACTATCTCTATGGTGTCAAGTGTACGATCTACACTGACCATAAGAGCCTCAAGTACTTGATGGATCAGCAGAACCTTAATATGCGTCAGCGAAGGTGGCTCGATGTGGTCAAGGATTATGACTGCGAGATACTTTACCACCCGGGTAAACCGAACGTGGTTGCGGACGCACTCAGCCGACATCCGGTCGGTGAGCCACTGAGGGGTTTATGACAGCGATTGACAGTGGTTACACCGATTCTGGGGTTGATAGGAAGCGCTCAGGAGGTGGCTGTTTTGGAGGAAAATGCAAAGCGGGAAAGAGTGTCGGGGGAAATCCCGAATTTTGTTCGTGACAGTCGGGGGTTGTTAACTCGACATGGTAGGGTTTGGGTTCCATTCATCGGTGGGAACCGGAAGGTACTAATGGATGAGGCACATAAGTCCAAGTTCTCGATTCACCCAGGAGCTACAAAGATGTACAGAGACTTGCGTGAAGGTTACAGTTGGCCTGGCATGACCTGTCGGAAGGTCAAAGCGGAACATCAACGACCACATGGGAAATTGCAACCGTTGGAGGTCCCGGTTTGGAAATGGGAGAAGATTACTATGGATTTCATAACGAAACTCCCAAGGACTCCCCGTGGGAACGATGCTATTTGGGTGATCGTTGACCGTCTGACCAAGAGTGCTCACTTCTTGGCCATCAGGGAGAGCTCCTCGGCGGAGAAACTTGCGGAGGTGTTTGTACGTGAGATCGTGGCCAGGCACGGGCTGCCAGTTTCGATTGTCTCCGACAGGGACACTCGTTTTACCTCCCGGTTTTGGGAGAAGTTCCAGTCGGAGATGGGTACACGGTTACACTTTAGCACGGCCTTTCATCCACAGACGAACGGACAGAGCGAGCGAACCATTCAGACCCTCAAGGATATGCTTCGAGCTTGTATCATCGATTTTGGAGGTAGTTAGGATCAGTACTTACCTTGGCAGAATTCTCCTACAACAACAGCTATCACTCTAGTATTGGCATGCCGTCGTACGAGTTGTTGTACGGTAGGAAGTGCAGGACGCCCGTTTGTTGGGGCGAGGTTGGTCATCGGGTGTTAGGGAGCACTGACATTGTATTAAAGACGACCGAGATGATACAGATGGTGCGGGACCGTTTGGTTACTGCTCAAAGTCGACAGAAGAGCTACGCCGACAAAAGGCGATCAGACTTGG
>CM066313.1:31354276-31379276 GCA_033807775.1 Saussurea involucrata
GATGTTAACACTGCTCCTAAATTGCTTCTTCACGGTCATGCTCTTTCAGCTTCGGTTTATTTTAGTCTTAGTCTATATCACTCTTAGAACCTGCGTTAGGACATCACTCTTAGTGCCTTGCGTTAGGTTTACAATTTGAATCGAACAAGCGTCTGACGATCACATTAGTGCCATCAACAAAGATGTCTCGTGACGCTCTTGCAATCGGCACCGACTCCAAGCCACCGACTCTCTACCAGGGAGAATACAGCCAATGGGGGGACAGATTCCTCATTTTCATCGAGTCGAAGGATAACTACGAGTACATCTGGCGTGCTCTAACTGATGGTCCACAACCTGAACCCGTGAATATTGTTCCCGCACAAGAAGAAGGTGGTGAAGCTCGAAGGGAGCCCAAGAAATACTTGGATATGAGCGACGAGGAAAAGGGCATGTTTGATGGCGAAAAGCATGCAAAGAGATACTTGGTTCAGGCTCTACCAAATTCGATCTACACTGCCATAGACAACTACAAGGAAACATCAAAGGGCATGTGGGATCAAGTAGCAAAGATGATGAGTGGGAGCAAAGTCGGCAACCAATCGAAGATCAATAGTTACATAACCAAGTTTGATGGCTTTAAGACTTATGAACGTTTTTGCATTCTACTAAACGAGCTCCAAAAGAACAAGATCAATCGATCAAATACGGAGAATGCGCTCAAGTTTCTAAACAACCTCTTACCTGAACGGAAAGTATTCGCATCTCACATCAAACACAACCATCTGATGGAGAACGTTGCTATCCATGAACTCTATGAGATGCTCCTCCAGGACGAGGATGAAGTCATGGAAATTCTGAGCGACAAGAAGTCTGCGTCCAAGTCACCTGCTGATCCACTAGCTCTAGTTTCTTCAAAACGAGGCAAATCCTCCGGTCGTCGTTCCAAACGAGCCCAAGAGCCAAGTGAATCTGAGGAAGAAGAGGATAGTGATTCTGATCCTAAAATAACTGCTGTGAAGAAAGCAATGGCCCTGCTCTCCAGATCTTTTCAGCAGAAGAAGTTCTTCAAGAAGCCTACATCCAATAATCAGTGCTACTCCACTTCCTCCAACAAGAGCCATGATTATCAGGATAAATACGAAGGCAAGAAGAAGGCAGATAAGCACAAACAGCCTGACAAGAAGGAGAAGAATGAGAAAGAAGATCGCAAGCCCGAAACGAAGAAAAAGGATGAACCCGTCACTTGCTACAACTGCGGGAAGTTGGATCACTTTGCAAAAGATTATAGAAAGCCTGTCGTGAAGAACGCCCACTACTACAAGGCTAAACTCCTGCTAGCAGAATAGAAAGAGGCAGGAGAAGCATTATTTGTTGAAGATGACCACTGGCTTGCTCGTTCTGATGATGAAAGCGATTCTGAAGATGCCGACACTTTTATGGGCTACCATTCTCATCCAGAAGAATAGGCAAAGATGTGTCAGGTATGTGAACCTATTCATCGGGGCTTAACTAAACAGTTGGAACCTCTTGTTGAATGAATAGATTCCTATAAGGCCACCACTAATGAACAACTTCTTGAAATCAAATCATTAACTGAAAAGCTAGATGTTCAAAAGCGCATAACTGAAAAGTATAAGTCCGAAAATGCTAATTTAAAAGAAAAATGTACAAATCTTTCAATAGCACCTAAGGACTTAAGGGCCAAAATATCTGAACTGGCTTCAAAGATCAGTGTGAAGATGAGAAAGCATAGATTGTTTATCAATGCTCCTCTCTTCAAATTCAGCAAAAATAAATGGTTTCCAAAATAACAGATCTTGAAACCAAACTCCACAAAAGAGGTCAAACAGACCAGACCATTCATATGAATAAACCCATGGAATTCACATACTTCAACAAGGAATGGGGAATCAGATATGATAACCCTCAGTACTTGAAAAAGATTTTG
Organism: Saussurea involucrata; assembly: GCA_033807775.1. NCBI lineage: Eukaryota > Viridiplantae > Streptophyta > Magnoliopsida > Asterales > Asteraceae > Saussurea > Saussurea involucrata. The sequence goes on from CM066313.1 coordinate 31,356,207, forward strand.
ACCAAAAGACCGACACTTTATCATTTTGGCTTTCTCGGTCTTGATAAGAAGTATCCTGAATATAAGATTAGATGGACGGGCCCTCTTGAACCGGAGAAAGAAGAGGAAACTGAGGAATATAAGCATGCACACACCTCCAAAATGCAACTTCCTTTTGCGTATGAGCGTATGAACTACTCATATAAGACTAACCCAAAGAAATACCTCTCGAATGACTACTTTGATGGCTATAAGGTTGCAACGCCCAATAATTCCTCCAAAAAGGATGAGGCCCAAGCACCTGAACCCAAAACTGAGACGGACGAGTTTAAACTCTATGTCCCGCCTCTCATTTTGGAATCTAAAATAGTCGAATTAGAGGAGACACTCGAGAGGGAAAGAACTAGTTTTCAAAAGGAAAAGCAAGCGCTCACAACAGAACTTCAGGCACTTAAATCCGTAAAAACCGAGTCTGTATCGGATGAAGGACAGGAAATCCTTCGGAACGAAATCGACCGGCTCACATCAAAACTGTCTGCTTTGACGACAGAAGCGGTGAAGAAGCATGTGAGAAATGGTGAACTTCAAGAGAAAATTGACCTACTCCAAGAAGAAAAGACGATTTCACCCGAACCTTCCTCGGACTCGTATGACACATCCTCGTGCAAAGCTTTCATTGGCAAACCATCTTCTCTAAACGGTAAAGCGTCTCAAGATGAGTGTGTTTTTAGGAATCTAAACTATGATTTTTTTCTTAGCTTCCGCACCAGATTCACCTAACCACACAGACACAAAGTGTTCCTCACTTCCCTCGACCAATCCTAGTCCATCGATTCCGGATATCGATTTTTCTAAATTCATGAATTCCGAGGGTAGTTCAGATGAAGAGTTTGAATCGTTTCCATTTTACAAATCTCTTCCAAGTCATACTGTAATACCCCGGGTAAATCCGTTAGTTAAAAATCTAATTCCGTTAAGTTTATTTAATTTTAAAGTTTCTAATTAGGGAAAGTATGGATAAGTTTATAAGTTAAGGGTGTTTTGGGTCATTGTTGAATAGTTTAAGGGCTAAAAGGTAAATAGGGTTAGATATTATCTCTTTAGACTTCAGATAATTTCATTATTCAGATTCAAGTGTGTGTTTGTGTGTGTTGAGAGAATAGGGAGAAAAAGGAAGAAAGCTAGGTTAAGGCATCATTTGGTGAGTTTGGAAGAGATTACATGTATGTTTCCTTTACAATTTATGTTTGTAATGGTTGGTAAATGGTTTCTGTCGGATTAGAATCAATAGAATCGAACTGGTATGAATTTCAGTCGGATTTCTGGGTAAAAAGTACCAAACCGACAGAGGTGTCTGGATGATATGAATGTGTCCGGATAGTTCTGTTGGGTGGTGTCCGGGTAAGTTATTGATAGAGTCCGGACGATTTGATTGATGGTTTCCGGATGATTTAGAGTCCGGATGGCATCCGGATTCCTCGTGTTGTCCGGATTAGTCTGCTGTCCGGATTACTGAGGTTGTCCGGAAAAGTGGTGTTGTCCGGAAAAGTGGTGTTGTCCGGAAAAGTGGTGTTGTCCGGGTTGTTTGGGTTGTCCGGATAACTTGGCTGTTTGGGTAATTTTGAGGATAAAAGTTATGTAGATATATCTAGAGTCCATAACCTGCTAGTAAGTTTTATACATAAGTTGGTAAGGAGATATTTGTATGTAAATGGTTTCAGATTCTGAGGTATTTGGATAAAGGAACGGATAGCTCGGAGAAAGGCTTGGAAGCGTATTTTAAGCATTCAAGGTGAGTTTTACTTTAAAAGTATTTTCAACTGGAATACATACGTATGGTTTGGGAATGTGATAATTAGTGATTAATGTGCTTATATGTATGGTGTACATGATTGATAATATATTGAGATATATGTTATGGTTATATTGCACGAAACGAGTATAAGTGAGCCGAATTATTGTTCGGCGGGGCTGTATGGAAATACAGCGGGGCTGCATGAAATGGCAGTGGAGCTGTAGGTAATTGCAGCGGAGCTGTATGTAATTACAGTGGAGTCGACTGTATTGTACAGTGACGATGATTAGTTGGCTTGCTACCGACTAATGTGGCCAGGGGAAAGAAGATGAGATGAGGAGAGATACACGGTGCACGAGTCCTAATGTGGTATTTATATACGTGTGGTATATGCGTGCTTATACGAAAGGTTTTATGTAAACTATTTTGATACAAAGTATTATGTGAAAAGAGTTTTATATTGATTTTGGAAAAGACCGGGATTAACTCACTAGACCCGTTTGGTCTAACCCTCATTTTGTTTTCAAAAATATGTTTTCCAGGTTAAGGATCGGCAGGAGAGGATGAAGTGTAGGAAGCTTTTGATGGATGTTGATTAGGAAGCTTATATATATTTTGTAATGTCAAGACTATTGAGACCGTACTTGGTTTGTGATGTATCTTTTATTATGAATGTAATGAAGTTATGCGTTGTATGTTATTTGTTGTATGTTTGAGAAACCGGGTCGTTACAAATGGTATCAGAGCCCTAGTTTAAGAGATTTAGGTATTTGGATTTATACCTAGACTTAAACTGCATGTGAAGTAGGATGTCCTTATTATTTTAGAACCTGGGGATGTTAAGTATAAAAAGGTAGAAGGAACATCATGTAAGGTATGTTCAAATTACACCTGGCCAGTGTAAGCGGGAACTTACAAGTACATGTTGAACCGGAATATCTTGTTATGTTGGGTATGTGCATACGTGTATATTAACCTTGTTGAATTCAACAGAGTGGCAAGTCGAACTCGACGTATGGATAGAGATGAAGACAGGTATATTTCTATAAACTTTATACGTGCTAAAGTGTTATCTAACTTCGGTGCAAACCGATTCTTTTGTGTTTTCAATTTTATTATTTGTGTTAGAAAAATATTTGATAATTGTGATAGAGATATAGAAAGGTGTGTTTAATTATTGTTGTTCTAATCTGTTGGTGTGGAGTGTGATGGCTTGAGTGTAAAGAATAATAGCGGTATGTAGAACGTGATGAATTGTGTGTGGAAGGTAACGATAGTGCGTAAAGTCTTGACCTAGTCATGAAGGCGACAGTTTAGTATGTTGTGTAGATTATATTTAATGTGATCGTTGACGCTATCAAGAAAGGTATTGTTTAAATGTGTGGGGTAATGTGGATAAGATGGTGGCAGTTATAATTAGTGAATGTGCGAGGTGTAGTAGTGATGAATTTCGTGAGATTAAGTGGTGGATTTGTGAGGATATGGAGTGAGTATAAGTGGAAACCTCTGCTCGGAATTTTGTTTGTAAGTTGTGTGAAGGTGTCAAAAGTATGTAGGGAGAGGTATGGATGTCTAGGCGGTGTGTAGTAGTGTTATTCAAGAATAAGAGAATGGAGTGGCAGTAGATAGTTAGCTAAAGAATAGGGTATTACCGTTTGAGAAATGGAAAATGTGAAGTTATTTTGAGCATTGAGTATGATTTCGGATTGACTCGATTAAGCTTCTGATAAGAGGTATGGTGAAGTTGTTAGTAAAGTATAGTAGTTGTTGAAATTAGGTGCGTGCAATTGGTTTGGAGGTGAAGGAAAGCTAGCTCATAGGATCCGTTAAGAGTGAGTACCCCCTAGTGAGCTATCCTTGGGAAAACGTGTTTTATGTGAGAAGAGAGTGGGAGAAAGTAGACGAATGTAATGATCAGAGTGAAGGACCATTGGATAGGACGTGATAAGTAGTTACCCTCGTTTATTGCTTAACCGAATTCCGGGACGGAATTCTTTTAAGGGGGAGATAATGTAATACCCCGGGTAAATCCGTTAGTTAAAAATCTAATTCCGTTAAGTTTATTTAATTTTAAAGTTTCTAATTAGGGAAAGTTTGGATAAGTTTATAAGTTAAGGGTGTTTTGGGTCATTGTTGAATAGTTTAAGGGCTAAAAGGTAAATAGGGTTAGATATTATCTCTTTAGACTTCAGATAATTTCATTATTCAGATTCAAGTGTGTGTTTGTGTGTGTGTTGAGAGAATAGGGAGAAAAAGGAAGAAAGCTAGGTTAAGGCATCATTTGGTGAGTTTGGAAGAGATTACAGGTATGTTTCCTTTACAATTTATGTTTGTAATGGTTGGTAAATGGTTTCTGTCGGATTAGAATCAATAGAATCGAACTGGTATGAATTTCAGTCGGATTTCTGGGTAAAAAGTACCAAACCGACAGAGGTGTCCGGATGATATGAATGTGTCCGGATAGTTCTGTTGGGTGGTGTCCGGGTAAGTTGTTGATAGAGTCCGGACGATTTGATTGATGGTTTCCGGATGATTTAGAGTCCGGATGGCATCTGGATTCCTCGTGTTGTCCGGATTAGTCTGCTGTCCAGATTACTGAGGTTGTCCGGAAAAGTGGTGTTGTCCGGAAAAGTGGTGTTGTCCGGGTTGTTTGGGTTGTCCGGATAACTTGGCTGTTTGGGTAATTTTGAGGATAAACGTTATGTAGATATATCTAGAGTCCATAACCTGCTAGTAAGTCTTATACATAAGTTAGTAAGGAGATATTTGTATGTAAATGGTTTCAGATTCTGAGGTATTTGGATAAAGGAACGGATAGCTCGGAGAAAGGCTTGGAAGCGTATTTTAAGCATTCAAGGTGAGTTTTACTTTAAAAGTATTTTCAACTGGAATACATACGTATGGTTTGGGAATGTGATAATTAGTGATTAATGTGCTTATATGTATGGTGTACATGATTGATAATATATTGAGATATATGTTATGGTTATATTGCACGAAACGAGTATAAGTGAGCCGAATTATTGTTCGGCGGGGCTGTATGGAAATACAGCGGGGCTGCATGAAATGGCAGTGGAGCTGTAGGTAATTGCAGCGGAGCTGTATGTAATTACAGCGGAGTCGACTGTATTGTACAGTGACGATGATTAGTTGGCTTGCTACCGACTAATGTGGCCAGGGGAAAGAAGATGAGATGAGGAGAGATACACGGTGCACGAGTCCTAATGTGGTATTTATATACGTGTGGTATATGCGTGCTTATACGAAAGGTTTTATGTAAACTATTTTGATACAAAGTATTATGTGAAAAGAGTTTTATATTGATTTTGGAAAAGACCGGGATTAACTCACTAGACCCGTTTGGTCTAACCCTCATTTTGTTTTCAAAAATATGTTTTCCAGGTTAAGGATCGGCAGGAGAGGATGAAGTGTAGGAAGCTTTTGATGGATGTTGATTAGGAAGCTTATATATATTTTGTAATGTCAAGACTATTGAGACCGTACTTGGTTTGTGATGTATCTTTTATTATGAATGTAATGAAGTTATGCGTTGTATGTTATTTGTTGTATGTTTGAGAAACAGGGTCGTTACAAATGGTATCAGAGCCCTAGTTTAAGAGATTTAGGTATTTGGATTTATACCTAGACTTAAACTGCATGTGAAGTAGGATGTCCTTATTATTTTAGAACCTGGGGATGTTAAGTATAAAAAGGTAGAAGGAACATCATGTAAGGTATGTTCAAATTACACCTGGCCAGTGTAAGCGGGAACTTACAAGTACATGTTGAACCGGAATATCTTGTTATGTTGGGTATGTGCATACGTGTATATTAACCTTGTTGAATTCAACAGAGTGGCAAGTCGAACTCGACGTATGGATAGAGATGAAGACAGGTATATTTCTATAAACTTTATACGTGCTAAAGTGTTATCTGACTTCGGTGCAAACCGATTCTTTTGTGTTTTCAATTTTATTATTTGTGTTAGAAAAATATTTGATAATTGTGATAGAGATATAGAAAGGTGTGTTTAATTATTGTTGTTCTAATCTGTTGGTGTGGAGTGTGATGGCTTGAGTGTAAAGAATAATAGTGGTATGTAGAACGTGATGAATTGTGTGTGGAAGGTAACGATAGTGCGTAAAGTCTTGACCTAGTCATGAAGGCGACAGTTTAGTATGTTGTGTAGATTATATTTAATGTGATCGTTGACGCTATCAAGAAAGGTATTGTTTAAATGTGTGGGGTAATGTGGATAAGATGGTGGCAGTTATAATTAGTGAATGTGCGAGGTGTAGTAGTGATGAATTTCGTGAGATTAAGTGGTGGATTTGTGAGGATATGGAGTGAGTATAAGTGGAAACCTCTGCTCGGAATTTTGTTTGTAAGTTGTGTGAAGGTGTCAAAAGTATGTAGGGAGAGGTATGGATGTCTAGGCGGTGTGTAGTAGTGTTATTCAAGAATAAGAGAATGGAGTGGCAGTAGATAGTTAGCTAAAGAATAGGGTATTACCGTTTGAGAAATGGAAAATGTGAAGTTATTTTGAGCATTGAGTATGATTTCGGATTGACTCGATTAAGCTTCTGATAAGAGGTATGGTGAAGTTGTTAGTAAAGTATAGTAGTTGTTGAAATTAGGTGCGTGCAATTGGTTTGGAGGTGAAGGAAAGCTAGCTCATAGGATCCGTTAAGAGTGAGTACCCCCTAGTGAGCTATCCTTGGGAAAACGTGTTTTATGTGAGAAGAGAGTGGGAGAAAGTAGACGAATGTAATGATCAGAGTGAAGGACCATTGGATAGGACGTGATAAGTAGTTACCCTCGTTTATTGCTTAACCGAATTCCGGGACAGAATTCTTTTAAGGGGGAGATAATGTAATACCCCGGGTAAATCCGTTAGTTAAAAATCTAATTCCGTTAAGTTTATTTAATTTTAAAGTTTCTAATTAGGGAAAGTTTGGATAAGTTTATAAGTTAAGGGTGTTTTGGGTCATTGTTGAATAGTTTAAGGGCTAAAAGGTAAATAGGGTTAGATATTATCTCTTTAGACTTCAGATAATTTCATTATTCAGATTCAAGTGTGTGTTTGTGTGTGTGTTGAGAGAATAGGGAGAAAAAGGAAGAAAGCTAGGTTAAGGCATCATTTGGTGAGTTTGGAAGAGATTACAGGTATGTTTCCTTTACAATTTATGTTTGTAATGGTTGGTAAATGGTTTCTGTCGGATTAGAATCAATAGAATCGAACTGGTATGAATTTCAGTCGGATTTCTGGGTAAAAAGTACCAAACCGACAGAGGTGTCCGGATGATATGAATGTGTCCGGATAGTTCTGTTGGGTGGTGTCCGGGTAAGTTGTTGATAGAGTCCGGACGATTTGATTGATGGTTTCCGGATGATTTAGAGTCCGGATGGCATCCGGATTCCTCGTGTTGTCCGGATTAGTCTGCTGTCCGGATTACTGAGGTTGTCCGGAAAAGTGGTGTTGTCCGGAAAAGTGGTGTTGTCCGGGTTGTTTGGGTTGTCCGGATAACTTGGCTGTTTGGGTAATTTTGAGGATAAACGTTATGTAGATATATCTAGAGTCCATAACCTGCTAGTAAGTCTTATACATAAGTTAGTAAGGAGATATTTGTATGTAAATGGTTTCAGATTCTGAGGTATTTGGATAAAGGAACGGATAGCTCGGAGAAAGGCTTGGAAGCGTATTTTAAGCATTCAAGGTGAGTTTTACTTTAAAAGTATTTTCAACTGGAATACATACGTATGGTTTGGGAATGTGATAATTAGTGATTAATGTGCTTATATGTATGGTGTACATGATTGATAATATATTGAGATATATGTTATGGTTATATTGCACGAAACGAGTATAAGTGAGCCGAATTATTGTTCGGCGGGGCTGTATGGAAATACAGTGGGGCTGCATGAAATGGCAGTGGAGCTGTAGGTAATTGCAGCGGAGCTGTATGTAATTACAGTGGAGTCGACTGTATTGTACAGTGACGATGATTAGTTGGCTTGCTACCGACTAATGTGGCCAGGGGAAAGAAGATGAGATGAGGAGAGATACTCGGTGCACGAGTCCTAATGTGGTATTTATATACGTGTGGTATATGCGTGCTTATACGAAAGGTTTTATGTAAACTATTTTGATACAAAGTATTATGTGAAAAGAGTTTTATATTGATTTTGGAAAAGACCGGGATTAACTCACTAGACCCGTTTGGTCTAACCCTCATTTTGTTTTCAAAAATATGTTTTCCAGGTTAAGGATCGGCAGGAGAGGATGAAGTGTAGGAAGCTTTTGATGGATGTTGATTAGGAAGCTTATATATATTTTGTAATGTCAAGACTATTGAGACCGTACTTGGTTTGTGATGTATCTTTTATTATGAATGTAATGAAGTTATGCGTTGTATGTTATTTGTTGTATGTTTGAGAAACCGGGTCGTTACACATACCGACTTTCTTTCAAAAGCGGTAAATTGCCCGGTCAATTTTCAAAAAGGCGAATGTTCTACAAAACCAAAGACCCCGACTGTGAATAAGGTTTCTAAAACTGATTCTTGTTCTAAAAAACAATCACAGTCGCAGCAAAAGACCGGTCGATCGACTAATAAACGTCTTGTCTACTCAAACTCTGTTGACCATGTTGTTAATGCTGTTTCAGATAAAAATGGTCGGGCTAAATAAGACAAACCAAAATGGGTAGGCAAGGAATCTATCGGGAACAATGCTGTGTCGAAGTCATTTAATACTATCTTTTATCCTAGAATGAACAAGAATGATTGTGCTTTGAATCACACGAATGATTTTGTTGAACAAGATGTTAATTTTATGATGGCTCATGAAATCATGTCGGGGTATGGAAGACAAGGTGGACCTCCACGGTGTACGCTAAAGATCGATATCCATAAAGCTTATGATTCGGTTGATTGGGGTTTTTTATCGAATATCTTGCACGCAATAGGGTTTCACCCTATCATGTGTCATTGGATAATGGAAGTTGTTGTTACAACCTCATATTCGATTTTGGTAAATGGTGAGTCACATGGATTTTTTAAAGGAGCAAGGGGGATTCGTCAAGGGTGTCCCCTTTCTCCTTATCTATTTACATTGGTAATGGAAGCTTTTTCTTGCTTATTTCGAAAGCATGTTGCGGAGGACCAGAATTTCTCTTTTCATAAAAGCTGTGCTCGGTTGTCACTAAACCACTTATGCTTTGCGGATGATTTGCTGGTTTTTTGTAAAGGGGATATTGGTTCGATTTTGGTGGTGAAAAAAGCGCTTGACGACTTTGCTAAGCTTTCGGGGTTGAGGCCTAGTATGAGTAAAAGCTCCATCTATGTTTCTAATGTCGACCAGAACACGTTGAATGGTATTATTTAGGTTTTGCCTTTTCAAATTGGAGCTCTTCCTTTTCGATATTTGGGGGTGCCGCTGTCATCTAAGAAACTTGCAACCTCTGATTTTAGTTCTCTCTTAGCTAAAGTCCGTGCTCGTATCCTTATATGGAAGTCCAAGTTCCTCTCATTTGGGGGCCGTTTACAGCTAATTAAATCTGTGTTGGAATCGATGTAGCTCTATTGGATGATGATTTTTACTATTCCAGCTTCGGTTGTTCACGAGTTGGAAAGTCTATTCCGAGATTTCCTATGGGCTCATGGTGACGCTGCTAAAGGAAATGAGAAAGTGGCTTGGGATGTGGTTTGTCGTCGAAAGGAGACATGTGGTTTGGGTCTTAAACGCATAGGTATGTGAAACCGTGCTCTTTTGGTGAAGCATATTTGGGATATCATTTGCAAACGTAAATCGTTATGGGTCTCGTGGGTGTCTCATTACCGAATGAGGGACACACATTTCTTGAATGTTACGGCTACCTCGAACTCAACATGGTTATGGAGGAGACTTCTCGATTTAAGGGAACAGGTTCGTCCGTATTTTGTGCATGTGGTAGACAATGGCATTTCGACTAATGCATGGGAGGATAATTGGCTGGAAGTTGGCCATCTTTCGGACCACATTTCATATAGAATTCTACTTGATGGTGGTCTTTCTAAGCACACTACTGTTTGTGATTTGATTGCAACATTGAATCATGCTTGGCCGCATGCATGGATTTCTCGATGGAACGCTCTATCATCGGTTCAAGTTCCCATACTTTACCCTACGATATAGGACTGGGTTATGTGGAAAAACACTCGTAATCATCTCACTTGTTTCTCGATTTCGGAGGTTTGGAGGACGATGTTTGGCGCCTATGATAAGGTGTTTTGTTATCAATTCTGTTGGTTCCCAAATAGTATCCCAAAACACTCTTTTTGCCTTTGGTTAGCGCTTCGTAAACGATTGCCAACGCAAGATCGTGTTGCGGTTTGGAGAGATGTTGGAGATCCGATGATTTGCTCTTTATGTTCAACTTGTGCGGATAGCCATGATCATCTTTTCTTTCAATGCTCTTACTCCTCCCAAGTTTGGTCAATATTCAAGATTTGTGTGGGTAATACTATGAGGGACCGTTGGGATTTGATTCTGCATGATATGGAGATCGGTAGATGGAAGCCGGGGGATAATCGTGCTCGACTTACCTTTGCGGCTTTGGTGTATTACATTTGGAATGAACGGAATCAGAGGCTTTTTACGAACAAGAAACGTACGCCGGATCAGTTGGTTAGTGATATTCGTCGGATTGTGGATTTGAAGGTGGTAGAGGCTAGGAGGAACCGATCTATGCCTGATAGGGTTCGGGTGACGTCGAATACGAATATTCCATGATGTTGCCCACTGTTCTTTGGTTGTTTGGGGCTGTTAGGGATTTCCGTATCTATGATTACATGATACACAGCTCGATTTCCCTTTGTCATTTTTGGTTGATTGTTCTTTGGTTTATTGTGCGTTGTAATAGCTTTTGCTTTGTAATGGTGCCTTTCCCCCCGTTCTGGGCTTGTCCTTTATGGTGGGTTTGGCTCCTTTTTGGGAGGGAGTCCCTCGCCTTGTAGGTGTATTTTTCTTTTTTATATAGTTTGCCAGGAGTGCCGTCTCCTTTCCAAAAACAAGATGTTAATTTTCCGATTAAACTTTATTCTATTCGGCAGTTGATTCAATTATCACATAATTGCTTGTGCTGTTCTAGTTGTGGTTGGAATGACTTTTATGACATTAGAAATTCAACTGATTGGTTTGGTTCTCATCATGTCTATAATTCTGAACCAAAACGCAAACCCCGTAAAAACAAAAGGAAACCCAATTCAAAAAGGGGTCCCCAATCAGAGGTAACACCTAAACAAGCAAGGAAACCCATTTCAAAACGGGTTCCTCAACCAGAGGTTAAACCTACACCCAAGAGGAAACCTGCTTCAAAACAGGTTCCTCAGCAAGGTATCAAACCTAACCCTCTAGGACCCATTTTCAAATGGGTACCTCAAGTCCGTTAATCTCGTTTTTATAGGACGGTCATGTGTGGTACTTAGACTCAGGATGCTCCAAGCACATGACCAGGAGGAGGGAGCTGCTCACGAACTACACCGAGAAATACTACGGAGACATGTGTAATACCCTGGGTAAGACCGTTAGTTGAATTCCCTATTCCGTTAATGTTACTTACTCTATATTTGGTGTTTAGGGTAATTATGGGTAAATCTATAAGCTTGGGGATGTTTGGGTTATATTTGGGAAGTTCAAGGTTCATTTGGTAAGTTGTGGTTTGATATTACCTCTTAACATCAGATGGTATTCTGATAACCTAAACTTAGAAAGTGTACGTGTGTGTGTGGAGGCGAAAATAAGCAGAAGAAGAATGTTACGGTTATCGCATCAATCGATTGGGTTGGATTCGATTTTGAGGTAAACTCTTTTATATTTTGTGTTGGTAATCAGTAATAGAAGATATCCATCGGTTTAGAAGTTACGATTTCAGTGATTGGTATTGATCTCAATCAAATCTAGGTATTTTGAAATCGGCTGTGTTCTTGAAGAGTCCCGGGGAAGTCCCGACAGACTCCCGATAAAATGGAGTCCCGGTATAGTGAACTCCTGGTATAGTGAACTCCCGGTATTAGCAACTTCCGGTGATCGAACTCCCGGTACCAATGAGTCCCGGTACCAATGAGTCCCGGTACTGTGTAGTCCCGGTACCCTGTGTAGTCCCGGTAGTGGGTTAAGTACAGTGTGTAATGGGACAGTTGAGGATAGGAACTTGTTAGGCTTTATGTAATTGGCTAGTAAAGCGATATATGTATTTTAAATTTTTTCAGATAATGTGGAGTAGAAGTGAAAGATATAATCTTTTTGAAAGAAGCTTGCGAGCGTTTTTGATAAGCGAAACAGGTGAGTTTTACCTTAAAAGCGTTTTTAACTGGAATACATATATGTATGGTTTGGGAATGTGATAATTGGTGATTATGTGTTTATATGTGAATTATAATATATTGAGGTATTATATTTACCTGAGTATTATAATGTGTTATAATACTTTGGTCGGGCTTAGGACCGGTGTGTTTAGCTATAGAATCCGTATAGTGTTGTTTGGCTGTAGATGTTGTACAGCGTTGTAAATTATTAGTTGGCTTGCTACTAACTAATATGGCCAGGAGGAATGAGAAGGGAAGGTACATGATATGTGAGCTTAATTGGATATATGTGATTGTGTTGCGTGATTTATATGAATGAAGTTATATAAATGGTTTCAAACTAACAGGGATTTTCTCACTTAGACCATCGTGTCTAACCCTCATTTTGTTTTAAAAATATGTATTCCAGGTGGTGGATCGAGTAAGAGCAAGTAATTAGAGTAACCGATGGATGGCTTTTGTGAAGGATTATATGACGAAGATTTTGGCTTGTTTAGCAGTTGTATTACAATATTGAATGTTATGTATGTATTTAGTACATAGTTTGTAGTAGGATGGCTTCTGCTAATTGTAAAAGACTAAGGGACCGTACTTGTAATATGATGTCTCTTTTGTTATATCGATGTTATGTTATATTATGTGATTTGATGTGTAATGGGATTAGGGGTGTTACAAATGGTATCAGAGCCTTAGTTTAAGGGATTTAGGTATTTGTATCTGTACCTAGACTTAAACTGCATGTGAAGTAGGATGTCCCTATCATTATAGAACCTTGGGATGATTAAGTATAAAAGGGAAGAAGGAACATCATCTAAGGTAATTTCAAATTACACCTGGCCAGTGTAATTGTGATCTTACAGGTACATGTTTGAACTGGAATACCTTGTTATATGGGGTATGTGCTTATGTGTATATTAACCTTGTTTAAATCTACAGAATGGCAAGTGGTACTAGACGAAAGAACCAAGGAGGAGGAAATCCGAATAGTACTAATCCGCCGATAGGAACGGGGAACAGGGGAGGCAGAACTGGGGGCAGAGTCGGGGGTAGAGCTGGAGGTCGAGCCGGAGGTACGTCCTGGTGATGGTGGATGACTTCTCACGCTACACCTGGGTAAAGTTCCTGCGCTCGAAGGACGAACCACTTGAAGACCATCCAACTGAACCTTCGACAACAAGTTCGGACCATAAGGACCGAAAACGGGGCGGAATTTAAAAATCAAACGGTGAACGAATACCTGACATCCGTCGGTATCTCGCAAACCTTCTCGGCCACACGCACTCGTCAACAAAACGGAGTTGTCAGAATCAAAGTTGTCACTATTTCTCTGGGCTGAAGCGGTGTCAACTGTCTGCTACACGCAAAACCGCTCGATCATCAACAAGCGGTTCAACAAGACGCCGTAGGAGATCATCAATAACTGCATCTCGAACATCAAATACTTCCACGCATTCGGATGCACATGCTACGTCCTCAACGACAAGAATGAACTCAGGAAATTCAGCCCGAAGGCAGACGAAGGAGTCTTCATAGGATACTCCATGCAGGCTAAGGCGTATCGCGTTTACAACAAACGGACCAAAACAGTTATCGAGAGTGAAAACGTGACATTCAACGAAGCCGCGGATTTGGCTTCTGAACAACTCAGTTCAGAACCCGGTTTAACTGGCATGCTAGCTTCCGAACTTTCACATTCGGGATCTGCACAACCCACAGTAAATCCAAATCATGCATCTACGTCGAATGCTCAACTTTCTGATTTAGATTTACTGTTTCAATATTTTTATGATGATTTATTTAATGCTCCTACCCCTCGTGTCTCAGCGCAACCTAGAATTGAAGCTGCTCAAATCGAGGACTCGGTGAATCTCTCCGGTCCACCGCCTTCGACGAGCACTCCAACGATCACTTTGGAGACACCACAGCCCTTAAATTCCACATCATCAACTGATACGACAATTTCCCCGGAGGAACCAGTAGAAAACCCGGAGATCGCTCCTGAAGATTCGTCCTCGACTACACTCGTTGATCAACCTCTGAATTCCTCGGAACCAGAAGTTGCTCAAACTACGACGAATCCTACCAAGTCTCCTCCGAGAAACCGACCTGCAACACTTGAAGTTGTTCAAGACCTTCAAACTGGTGGTTACGTGGATCCGGACACCTCACACTCCACTCAACAGCCGCTTCCACACACCACTAAATGGACCAAAGCTCATCCCCTGCACCAAATTATCGGTGATCCCTCTACTCCAGTACGAACGCGAGGCGCATCGGCCAACTTCTGCCTCTTCTCTAGATTTCTCAATAAGATCGAGCCAACAACCGTCTCCGAAGCATTAGAAGATCCGGACTGGGTCATGGCCATGCAAGAAGAACTCAATCAATTTGAGGCCCTTAAAGTATGGCGACTTGTCCCACGTCCAACTCATAAGACGGTGATCGGCACAAAATGGATCTTCAAGAATAAGAAGGACAAAGATGGTATCGTCGTGTGGAAGAAGGACCGTCTCGTGGCCAAGGGATACCGCCAACAAGAAGGGATAGACTACGACGAGACATACACTCTGGTTGCCAGAATCGAAGTCATACGTATGTTCCTTGCATACGCCGCGCACAAAAACTTCACAGTTTTCCAGATGGATGTGAAGACCGCTTTCCTCAACGGCGAGATCAAGGAAGAGGTGTACGTATCGCAACCGGACGGGTTTGTGGACGACAAGAAGCCTAACCACGTCTACATACTAGACAAGGCTTTATACGGTTTGAAGCAACCTCCACGGGCCTGGTATGATGCGTTGTCTAAGTTTTTAATAAAATCGGGATTTTCAAAAGGTAAAATCGATACAACCCTATTTATTAAAAACGAAAAAGGTCATATAGTGTTAGTTCAAGTGTATGTTGATGACATAATTTTTGGTTCTACTAACCCACTGTATTGTAAGAACTTTGCCACATTAATGGGACAACATTTTAATATGAGTATGTTGAGTGAGATGAATTTTTTCCTCGGTCTTCAAATTAAACAACTGTCGATCGGGATATTCATAAACCAGGCTAAGTACATCCGGGACATTCTTCAGAAATTCCAGATGGAAAAGTCCTCACCAATGAAAACTCCCATGGCACCCGGTACAAAGCTACACGCCGATCCTAACGGAAAGGATGTGGACACAAAAACGTACCGGGGAATGATTGGTTCTTTAATGTACCTAACTGCTAGTAGACCGGACATTATGTTTTCGATATTTCTTTGCGCCCGATTTCAGTCAATACCTGAAGAGTCTCATTTAATCATTGTTAAACGAATTTTTCGTTATTTGAGAGTTACTGCTGATCTTGGCTTGTGGTACCCGAAAGAGACAGGTTTTGAGCTTTCAGCATATTCCGACGCGGACCATGCGGGCAGCATGATGGATCGGAAGAGCACATCAGGACATGTGCAGTTCTTGGGCGACAGTTTGGTGAGTTGGGCATCCAAGAAGCAGCAGTGCGTCTCTACGTCGATTGCCGAGGCGGAATACGTGGCTGCCGCAAGCTGCTGTTCGCAAGTCATCTGGATGCGCACGCAACTCAAAGACTACAGTTTCTCATACACCAAGGTGCCCATCTACTGCGACTCGAAGAGCGCCATTGCCATATCCAGCAATCTGGTCCAACATACAAAGACGAAGCACATAGACGTTCGGTACCACTTTATCAAGGATCACGTCGAAAGAGGTACAGTCGAACTCTACTTTGTGAATAAAGAACATCAGTTAGCAGACCTATTTACAAAACCCCTGGACGAAAAACGCTTTAATTATCTAATGTCCAGGTTAGGTATGCTAAATATGAAGATTTGATCTGATTGTGCGCCCGATACAAGTTCCATACATCTACGAAAAACTGTCTATTCATCATCTGTTGTTTACACTCCAGATGATTGAGTATACACTTTCTCGCATCTGTATTCTACTTGTATCGTATACACTTTTCGGTTAAATCTCTGTATTAATTAGGTAGATTTCGTCTGTTTGCTTTCTTTTAACGTGTGTTTCCTTTTTCTGTTTATTACTGTCGTCTCCTTTCTGTGATATATATGTGCTTTCACAAGTTGTTCATGTGTTCAGGGGGAGCACGAACAAGTATCAGGTAAGTATATTCTACTTTTAAGGGGGTGTGTCACACAAATGTTTTTTTAACTTCCAAAAGTTTTTGTGTGTAGACATTCCCAAGTGTTCTTCATATCACACAACGTGCACAATCCGAGGGGGAGCAAATTTCTACTTGTTCATCAGTTGAGGGGGAGCGACACACAGTTTTTCCTTTCAAATGTCAAAAGTTTTTATGTGTGGTCATCTCTCAATTTTACTCCTGTGCACATTCCGAGGGGGAGCAAAAGTTTTTTTCCCGTAAGCTAAGGTCGAGGGGGAGCGGGAAAATTTTATTTCAAAGCCAAAAAGATATTTTTTTAAGAAATTTGAAAGAACAGGGGAACTTTTGTCTGAAATCACAAAGTGTCCGGACAGGTTCTCGGAAACCCATCTTTTCGGATAGGTTTCCGGACCGGAAACCTATCCGGGTAAACCCAACCGGAAAGTTTTCCCCTATATATAAGCAATCATGAAACCCTAACTCTCACTTTTCCGGATATTCGAAAACCCCAAAAACCCTCTCATATTTCTCTCTCGACCGGAAACCCTCGGCTATCGATATTTTCAGCGATTTCGACACTTAACTTCTCCGGTACGTTTCTTCCTTATGTATCGATCTCGATTATGCATGTTTTACATCATCTCTCGCACGAATCAACCATCAATCATGTCGAATCAGGGTTTCCCAACCCCTTGTTTGCATCGCTGCCCATTCGCCCGATTCCACACGTTTTTAAGCTAGTGTCTTGGTATTTTGATATGCATTTCTTCATTTAAATGGTGCTATAAAGCTTAGATCTAGATTACGTGGTTTATTGTGAGCATATTTGGCCGATTGTGTTTCGATGGGTGTCGTCCGGATAGTTTCGAACTACCCGGACACTACCATCATACCCGGTAACATTCATAAATCAAGATATTTTGTCCTGTTACAATAATGTTTAAGTATCTCATCCGGAAATTCACCTCGTCCGGACACTCGCTACACCCGGTAACCCCAGTTGTCCGGAAACACTAGGGTTTCCGGTAAGTTCAACTATCCGGGTTGTGCTTGTTGTCCGGTAACCATTTTCCTCCGGTAACTCCTAGTTGTCCGGAAACCATTCGATTTGTCCGGATACCTTTTGTCCGGTAACTTATGGTTTATCCGGTTCCCTTTTGACCGGAAACCTATGCCTTATCCGGAAACTATTGCTTTGTCCGGACACTCTAGTTGTCCGAAAAGCCTGCTTGTCCGGTAATTTTGTGTTTCCAGATCAATTTTGTCAGGAAACTGTGCAAATAGTCCAGTACCTTGTATGTAAATGCCAGTCCTCACTCCGATTCAGATTGAACCGAATTTTCGCAAAGGTACGTATCGACTGTAATTTGATCTGTCCACACACTAACACCGTGTATTTCAGGTATTCTAATGGCGGATCAAGAACAACAACCACCGCAAGAGAACGTTCCTCCTCAAGAGGAACTTATCGACGAGGAAGCTGACAATGCTTTGGTCCAACCAGACCATGGCATTGAAATCGAGGCCAACAATCATCAACTAGACGTTGCCGAGTTCCGACCACAACATCGTGTGGTCGTGGATATTCTTCTCGGTCACCCTCTCTGTGAGGCACTCACTGCAACGGTCGACGTTCCAGCTCTCTACGTCTATCAAGTCTGGCTTTCAGCCCAAGTCGTCACGGCTGCTAATTCACAAACGATCACGGCGATGATCGACAATCAGCCATTCACGCTCACACCAGAATCTTTCAGACGGCTTCTATCATTGCCTGAAGCCACTGTCGGAGGACATGCAGCCTACGACCATGCGGTCAATGACACGACTCTCTGTGCCGAAGTCCAAGCACTCGGCTACAACCACGGACTAGACCGCCCCTCAGCATTCAACCGCAAGTACCTGACGCCCATCTGGTACACGTTGTTCACAATAATGAACAGGTGTCTCTCATCCAGATGGAAGGGTATAGATCAGTGCACCGGCGACTTTCTACGATTATTCCACGCCGTCTGCTACAACCGCCACATCGACTACGCAATGGTCATCTGGCGCGAACTTGCTCAGGCAATCCGGCAGATCGGTGGAACAAAGCAGAAGAAGTTCCTTCCGTGCCCACGATTCCTCTCGTTGGCCGTCCGACAACATATGGACTCGAATCTCAACATACCGCAGTGCATGAACCACCTGGTATGTCCTCCTTTCCACTTACGTTATTTGGTGATTCGAAACCCGTCCAACGCCCAACCAATGCCCTTACCTGAAGCCTTACTGACACATGCGGACCCCAATGCACCAAGTATGTTAGCGTATAGACAAGAGATAGGTGCTCCTGTGGTCCAGCCAGAGCCGGAGGGACGTCCCCAGGGAGTTAGACCTGAGAGGCTTGAGGGTCCTAGAACTCGTGGAGGTAGAGTCCGGGTAGCTGGGGCTCCCGGACAGGGTGTGTTGAGAGTACATCATGGGAGGGGCTCAGACGCGGGCGGTGCATTGGATACGCATGCCAGTACTACCCATTTCAGCCATGCCGGAACTAGCCAACAACCCCACATTCACACCACCCAAACCATGACTGAAGCCGGACCGTCGACTAGACTACACGAGGTCCCGGTTGTCGTTGCACTGACACAACTGAGCCGATCTCACCATTAACCCAGGCCGAAACTGTCGAATCCGACAGCACTGACACCGATACGGATCAAGCCATCCGTGCTTCACAGATTCCACCCCGTATCGGACGTCAACCTTCGATGACCGAAGGTCTTCTTCTGACTCACCCACACCCCTTATCATTCCTACATCCCAGACTATTATAGGAGACACAAGGAGAGAGGAGGGAGTATTAGTTGAAAATCTTGAACAGGCGAGTCGGAGAGAATGGAGATCTAAAAAGAATCAAGAGAGAACGAGCATAAGAACTAGAGAGGCTCGTGAGCGACCCCAAACCAGCGTTTTCCAGGTAGCCACATCTGCTATCTTGTCTCATCCGTTGGGACAAGGTATTGAATAAGTCGTCGTGGACCTAGTGGCGCAATTGCACAACCTCCCTAGCCACTCACTCGTCTCTCAACAGATGGGTGTTTCACATTCACACGGGGACTTAGCACAAAATCTACCGATCTATCACTCAGAGAGTATTGGTATTGAAACAAGAGACCAGCCTCCCCCGGTCTTGACTTCTTTCGATGCACTTACGAGTCTAGAGCCACTTGATTTTATACATTCTTCGGCTAGCACACGGGACGAGACTCCACATATTGGTGCTCTTAGTGACCCGATCGGAACTTCTGTAGTGTCTCTGCCTTTAAGCGGAACACGAGGATCGGAAGGAAATCCTACCACGGTCACCCAGTTGCTATCCGTGAACGTAGATGGTACTACCTCTAAGGTAGATACCTCAACGGGTAATCTAAGTGATCCCGGAGTTACGTTACCCGACATTGTGTCAAGGGAATATCTGGACGACGCCCTAAAGGTTGTCCGCGAGGCCATGGAGCAGCAGTTCACCACATAGCTCGACAAAATAAAGAGCTTGATCAAAGGGAAGGAGAAGATAGTCGAAGCTGAAACCGCACCAACACCTCCACCGGCTTCCGTTCAGGCATCTTACTTGGTGGATACTCTCAAGACTATGCTTTTTGCTCAACTGCTCCAACACACTAACACCGACGCCTCGATAGAAGCATACTAGATTTCTATTCTACGGTCGCAAACATCTGCTCCGTCATCATCAGTAACTAACAGATTGGACCAGCTTGATTCGACTCTTAAGGACGTTCATAAAGCCCTAAACATTCTGTCCGAAAGAGTCACATCACTCAAAGACACTTGCAAGAGTCAAACTGGCGGACTCAAAAGAAGGCACGATGACCAGGATGATCCTGATCACCGTGAGGGGGAGAAAAAGGGACAATGATTGTCTGAGTCTGAGCCAATCCTCACTAAAACAACAACAACAGCAACGGTTCAACCAGAACCATCAATTGTGGCACAAACGGAAACTGAAGACCACCTGAAGCCCAGTTGAGCTTAGCTGAGATGGAAATCGATATGGATATCTCAAACGACGAAGACCCGACGGTTGAAAAGCCCGAGGGAGATTCTCAGGTGCTGATCGTATACACTACACCGGAAGGGGATGCTCTTAACCTGATAGATCCCAACCTAGAGATTGACCCGGAGACTGAGAACGCGTGGTATCAAAAAGCCACCAGTGCAATGAACTTCGAGGTAAATCTCATATTCCCCACCGATGCTAACGACGATATCGACTAAGATCAGTTTATGCTGCAGAATTTTTACAGTACACCAGTCTACACGACATAGGCCCCCGAGACTTCTACTACTACACTTCCGACATCTCCTCAACAACCGACAGCTTTTGATCAACCTCCTCCTCCACCGCAACAAATCCGATGGGAGAAGATCATGATCCTTATTCCTTATCTGGAGGAATCACTGAAGAAGCTATATGTTCACAGGTTACGCCTGATCGAGCCAACTTTCTGCCTTGGGATTTCCAAGTTTGACAAGGAATACCAAAGCCAGTACGTAAAGGTAATGAAGCGGTGTCTTCCAGTTAGCCAGGTAAGTACAAAATCACCGAAGTGGTGAACATCCAGACCAGTCGGATTCTCAAAGTTCTGTTTCCCGTATTTACCGTCAGACGCGAAGACGGGAATGAATGGAGATTTTCTGAAGCAGACTTTAAGAACCTCAGACTGTTTGACTTCCACGCTCTACTGAAAGACCTCCGAACCAGAACCATCCGACCTCTTCAGGTTACCAAAGCGCTCGAGGCTGTACGTCGATTCCTGCACTACAAAGTTCTGATTTCTTACATCACAGACTTCCAAATGGGAATCGAGCACAAAACCAAGAAGATAAACCTGTTGAAACCAAACCTGAAAGCACCCGAGCTGAAGATGTATCCCGAGAACTCACTGCTTCTAGAACCAGAGTTTGGGATTGTATACCTCAACGAACAGAAAGAAAAGAGGTTTCTTCGCTTCAGCCAGGTCGACAGATTCTGCGATGGTACGCTCCTTAAAGTCAGAGATGCACTTCGAAACATCATCACCAACGAATCCGAACATCGAAAGTCGTCGCTTGTCTCTAGCTCAAACGAAATAAATGCTCAAGAAGCCTTAGAAGTGATTGAAGACCGCATCGACTACCGCCGAGCCGTCCGAAGTTTCGAGATCTACTTTGCGCTCCGAAAAAGATATATCGAGAATTGGCGCGAACTTGAACTTCAATTCAAAGGGGGAGATTGTTAGGGATAAAATCATGTTGAATAGAAGTTCAAGGGCTTATATTGTAAAAGGTGTAATATGGGCTTAAATGTTTATATGGGCCATGGGCTTGCTAGGTTATGCCCTATGTATATAATGTTTTGTTTGCCTTAGAATTTAGGCAAATCGTCATTATCGTCTTATTCACTCATATTGTAATTCTCTCAAGTTAATCAAAGTGAATTAGATGACCAGTTGAAATCATAACGATTGTTTCTATTCTATTAATTTCTACTGTTTGTATGCACTAATCTGGAACTCACAAATTCTAAGCTGGGAAGCCTTTCCTTTGGTTGTATCCTCTGAAAAGGATACAATCATTGAAAAAAAAGTGTTCCATCGCCCAAGAACACGATACCTTCCCTCACAAAGGCATTCGTTGCCTCTCTCACTCACACATTTGCAACTAACATTCTTTCAGAGTGAATTAGTATGCACAACGACGAAGAGGCTCTAGACAAGCCTCAAATTCAACTCGCCACCCCCTTTGTGGCCAACTATGAATTGGCTCAGAGTAAGGGTGATGACAGAACTTCTGTACAGAAAGATCCATCCAAGGATGACTCTCCTCGAGGATCAGAAGCAAGTCCCAGTGACCTCAACGTAAACACAGGGTCAAAGATGGGAACTCAAGGAACAAGAGTACACTATGGGGATGAATGTGTTCCCCCAGAGGTTACCCATGGTCCATATGTGACAAAGGATGAGTTCCAAGCCTTTGTCACCTATGTGGCCAACAATTTCACCGAGTTGAAAAGCTTGGTGAAATCTTGTGCAGACACAACCAACACCGCCATTTCCTCTCTGAGCTCAAAGATTGATGCACTATCAACAGAGGTTAAGGCAAACTCGACAAGTCTCGCAGAAATACAAGTCAATCCACTACAGAGCTCTTCATATACTATTCCCACATAAGCTCAGAACGCCATCACATCCCTCACCAATGAACTTCAAGTCGCACGACTCTCGCAGAGGACCTTGCCAAAACATCCTCTAACCAACCTTCAACCTCATTGACCATAGAAGATCTGAGGAAGGCCTTGGAACAGGTGCAACAAACAATGACAAATCAACTCCAGACCCTGAAACCCATTGATTACATAACAAGGGAACCGATCATCAATATTGGGCAGAAGGTAATTGACAAGATCTGTGGGTTTGTCAAGGCCTTCATAGAGGCAAATTTGACTTACGTCATAGAGTTCAAGGCTAGCGTAGGGATGGTGCGATTCAAATCAGAGGCAGAAGTGGAACACATTCTGGGATCTATGATGATGTCTATGACAAATTAGAGGTCGCTGCAATGAATTTGCCAAAGACAAAGAAACCTCCTACATCATGCCAGGCAGAAGCATCAGAGCAAAAGAAATATGATGACCCCTCTGATGATGGAACTAGGCCATCGGGTCATCATGAGGGGGAGAATTCAACAGAGCCAAATATGACAAAAACAAACCCTCAACCCCTAACCATAATCCACCCAACCTAAGGAACCCAAGGAGCCCAACAGAAGACCACACAG
>CM066313.1:31379776-31404776 GCA_033807775.1 Saussurea involucrata
CCAATCATTCGACCACGAACCATTTAAGGCCGAAACCACCTCATGGACGGTAGAATCCTTAGTGAAACCATGTGCATGAATCAACCGATAAGAAATCCTCGGCGAAAGATTACCCACTGGGACCCATGCATACTCCCATGCATGCGTGCAACGACCATCACCAATCACGGTAAAAAAATAACGACGAACGTGAGGTCGAATATCAAGAATTTTCCTAAGAATCGACGACCAAGATGGATGTTTGCGAACCATCCAAAAATGAAGATTGCCAAACCGATACGCATAGCACCACCAAACCCACAACGAATTGCGTTTTGTAAGTATATCCCATATATGCTTAGCCAAAAGAGCCCGATTCCACATGCCAAGCTTACGCAACCCTAGCCCTCCACACATCATCCCAAGCCACCTTACATCTTCCGCGTGAACCCTCTCCTTGTGACCAAAGGAAATCCCGAAATAAGGCTTCAAGATCGTGGATGATACTCGATGGGATTAGAAACACCGCCATCCAATATAGTTGCATAGATAAAAGGACAGATTTAATTAATTGCAACCGTCCACCAAAGGAAAGGTATTTAGCCTTCCAATTATGGATACGGTTTCGAGCTTTAGTAACCAGAATTCTAAAGTCCACCACTTTAAGTCGCATAGGTGACAAAGGCACCCCCAGATACCGAATAGGAAAAGAACCAAACCTGAAAGGGAGACACTCCCGAATGGCTTGGCGTTGTTGCTCATTGACATAACCAAAGAAAACCTCGCTCTTCTCCAAACTAGGAGCAAGCCCGGACCGCAGCTTAAATAAAGCAAGAGCCTTCTTCACCACCTCCACCGAAGCCACATCCCCTTTGGTGAACACAAAAAGGTTGTCCGCAAAACATAGATGGGTAATCTGCATGTCCTCACACCCATGATGGAACCCAAAATCTTGTGCCTCCTCAATACACTGTTTTAACAACATGGAAAAACCCTCCATGACCACCGTAAATAGATAAAGGGATATAGGGCCACCTTGCCGAATCCCCCTTCCACCTTTAACAAAACCATGGGTCTCGCCATTCATGGCAATCGAATACGAAGGAGTGGAGATCAATTCCTCAATCCACCTCACTATCACCGGATGGAACCCCAAACCATGAAGCATACCAACCAAGTATTGCCAATTAACCGTATCATATGCCTTGGTGATGTCAATTTTAAACGCACATCTAGAGGAACCAGTATGCTTTTGGTATCCCGAAACCAGCTCATGTTCCATAAGAATATTATCTGTAATTCTTCTCCCCGGGATGAACGCCGATTGATTAGAGCTAATCAAAGTATCCAGTGCATCTTTCATTCTATCCGCAATGATTTTGCTAATGCATTTATATAACACATTACAGCATGCAATAGGCAGAAATTCACTAACCTTGGAAGGACTCGCGACTTTCGGGATGAGGCATAGTAACGTATGATTAATCTCCTTAGTCAAAATACCCGAATAGAAGAAATTATGGATTGCAATCATGACATCCTTCCCCACAATATTCCATGCACCTTTGAAAAAAGAGGAGGAGAACCCATCCGACCCCAGGGCTTTATCCCTCCCAATATGAAACATAGCATCGCGAATTTCACCATCCGTAATTGGACGGATCATATGAAAGGATTCATGCAACTATAGTTTCCGCGTGAAAAGATCTGCATGCATGAGAGGCTCTACCGTAGAATCAATAGTACCAAGAATACCTTTAAAGTGAGAAATAAACACCGAGGGCACCTCCTCTCCATACGAAAAATTTCCCTCCTTATCCGATATGGCATGATTAAAATTAACATTCCGCTTTTCACGAACAACATGATGGAAAAATTCCGTATTACCATCCCCTTCGTTAATCCACCGGATCTTGGCAAGTTGACGAAGAGCAAATTCTTCATCAATACATACTTGTTGGAACGCCATAAGAAGGTGAGCAAGATCCTCCCTTACCTCCTTATTAAAAGGATCTAAATCACACATCATTTTCACCGCATCCACTTCCATAATCCAACCGAATACGCCTTAGAGGAGTTTTAAGGCCTTGTAATTTAGTGATGAGTTGATACATGAACAATCCCGAGCATTGGACTTCCCACCCCTTTTGCACCACCTATAAAAACAATGGGTGATCTACAAGAAAATTATCAAATTTGAAACCATACACCTTACGTCTCTTGCCTCCTTTAAACGAAATAGTTCATTTTTCCACATGTTCCTTAATAAAATGGTACCTGACATCGATGTGCTTTGTCTTGGAATGTTGCACCGAATTTGCCGTTATAGCTATTGCACTCTTGGAGTCACAATAGATTGGGATCTTATTCATGACATAGCCATAATCTTTCAGTTGAGTCTTCATCCATAGTACTTGTGAACAACAGCTTGCCGCGATAACATACTCTGCTTCCGCACTAGATGTTGAAACACAGTTCTGCTTCTTTGATGACCAACTTACTACTTTATCCCCTAAAAATTGGCATGCACCAGATGTGCTTTTTCGATCCAACCTATTTCCTGCATGATCTACATCTGTGAACGCAATTAGCTCAAACCCCGAATCCTTTAGATACCAAAGGCCCAAATTTTGTGTGCCTTTGAGATACCGAAGGATCTGCTTAACAACAATAAGATGAGATTCTTTAGTATTTTGCTTAAAAGCGAGCACAAAAAGATGTTGTAAACATTATATCCGGTCTACTCGTCGTAAGATATAGTAAAGAACCAATCATTCTACGGTATAGGTTCTGATCCACTGATTTACCATTTTAAATCAGCATCCAAAAGCCGACCAGTAGCCATTGGTGTTTTCATGATGGAGGTAGAGTTTAAATCAAACTTTTTGAGCATGTCATTTATATATTTAGATTGATTTATAAAAATGCCCTCGTTTGACTGTTTTACTTGTAAACCAAGAAAAAAGTTTAAAGCTGTGGAAAAGATCACATTTTTAATCAAAAGAAAAAAATGGTACTCTCTCTCGTGGGTGCGATTAGGGTTTCACATGACGGCCATGGGTTTTGTGCATGAATTCTCGTGGTTTGGCTGGAATTTTCGGTTTGGTTCTGAATTTCATTGTTCCTTTTGTGTTTATTCTTTATTTTTGAGTGTTTTGATTGGCTGGAAATCCATCGTGGGTCTCATTCAAGAAGAACGGCGCTGTGATTTTATGTGGTTGGAGTTCTTTCTTCGTGGGTCGGTGCAAACTCAGAGTTTATTCATCTGAATTGTAATTTGTGAGGGTAGGCTTTGGACGGTACAATCCAATTTCTGCCTTACAAGTTTATTAATTCAAGTCTCGTTTTCGGGTTTTGGTTTTTTTTGGCCGGCGGTAAGTTTTTCCGGCTACTTTTCACTGCTGTCTTGTTTACGTCGTCGCGTCCATACTTCTCTATCGACGTGTTTCCAAGGACTTCGTTTTCTTTTACGGTATACTCGACGTGGGGTTTCAGCATCCCGGCTGGTCCGGTGATCTTCGTTGCCCCATTAGGGTTTCGCTCGGTTTAGGGTTTTAGCATCCCGGTCTTCCGGTGACCTTCATTACCTTAGTCGGGCTATCGTGGGGGAGAGCAGCTCCTCGGCTTCATTTGATAGGCTGTGTGAAGTGCTGGAAAACAGCAACGAATCGGTGGGGGGGGGGGGTGAAATCGGCGGCGGCTAGGGTTTTGCATGGCAATCCCATGCAAGGTACGGCTAGGGTTCCGGCGGTGGTGGGGGTCGACGATTGGGGCAAAGGCTTTGATCAGGGCAATGTCCTGGCTGCTCCTGCTGCGTTGAATGAGGGTCTAAACCCTAAGAATGGCGATGGTCTTAGCATTGGGATTGATGGGACCGGGGTAAACCCTAAACCTAATATGCATGGCATTGATGCTTTGCATGCGAATGACATCAGCCCTAATGCTACAATGTTAGGAAACCTGCAATCTTCAAATGCGAATGGTAGTGATGGGCATGCTAATCCTAAGGTGCAGTTCGTGGGGGAAGAGCGTGGCTCGGTGTTTAATTGTCTTTCGGGACAGATTGGTGATGTATCAATCTTGAAGAGAACGGATCCTTCCTCGGCTTCCTACGCTGCCATTCTCAAGGATTCTTCGAACTCAACAGGTAAAAGTTTATCCTTTTTTCCTTTGCAGGAGAAGACTGCTACTCGTATCATCCTTCCTGTTTCTCTTACGGAGAAAGTTGCGGCCATCTACAAGACTACCCTCTATGGCTATTTTCTTGGTCCAAGATTGTATTTTCCCTCGGTGCAAAAGATTGTTAAGGCCCTTTGGGGCAAGTTTGGACTGCAAGATTCAATGATGAACGAGAATGGTTTCTTATTTTTTCGGATTGATAATGAACAAGGATTGCGTCAAGTTCTTGAAGGGGGGCCGTGGATGGTGCGTGGTGTTCCTTTATTTGTGTTCCCATGGGATCCTCAACAAGGATTGACAAAGCCTGAACATAAATCTTGCCCTATGTGGATTAAACTCCACAATATTCCTCTTGTTGCTTTCAAAAGAGAGGGGGTTGGGAGAATTGCGAGCGCTCTCGGGGTTCCAAAGATGATGGATGAATGTACTGCTACGATGTGTGACAGCTCTTGGGGTCGCCCGGGGTTTGCAAAGGTGCTTGTGGATGTTTGGGCAGTGGGGGAGCTCAAGAGGGAACTTCAAGTAGCAGTACCTAGTATGCATGGGGGTAAGGAAGTGATTGTACCCATTCGGGTGGAGTATCTTCGGGAGCCGACACAATGTACACATTGCAAAGTGTTTGGTCATAAAACTACCACATGTGTTAAAGCCAAAATTGCAAAGAACCCTTGTAAAGACCATGTGGTGGCAGGAAAGGATGCAGATGGGTTCACACTTGTCACCAATAGGAAGAAGAGTACTTACAAGGAGAATGAGGGTCTAAAGCAAGCTTGGAGACCCAAGTATGTGGGATCATCGTCGGGGGTGACCAAAGAGACTTTGGTTCCAGTTATGGGGTCAAAGGAGGGCCAACAAGAGGTTCCCGTGGTTCAACCTTCGGTTTTGGTTGATAAGAGCCTAGAGATGCGACCTTCACCTGTAGTGTCAACGCAAGTGGCCGAATCGAGTGCACCAATGGTGAATGTGGTTATAGATGTTGTTGAAAAGCCGATTTTGAAGCATAAACTTCATGGGATTCTGAAAACCCCCGCTCCCTTGAAAGTTGAATTGCACCCTTCGGTGCTGATTGCTAATGCAAAGCGTTCGGTTTCCATTGCTACATCAAATCCGTTTTCTAGTCTTTCGGATGAGGATGAGGATGGAGTTGACTTTGATGATTTAGAGGATGGGAATGTAGGTTTGGATGGAAGTAGAAAGCCTGTGGTGTCGGGTGCGACGGATACCAACTCTATTAATTCATCATGTTGAAGCTTGGTGCATGGAACGTTCGGGGTCTAAATTCGCCAATTAAGCAACGTGAAGTCAAGCATTTTATACATACTAATATGCTTTCGTTTTGTGCTGTCTTGGAATCCCATGTCACTAATGATAATTTGGATCATGTTATTTCTTCTACTATGGGCTCGTGGTCTTGGTTTGCAAATAATACTCCTTTGTCTAGGAGTGCTCGTATTGTTATTGCTTGGAACCCTTCGGTTTTTGATAGCACGGTAATCACCTTCTCGGATCAAGTTGTGCATTGCAAAATCCATATTAAAGGTTCGAACTTGTCTTTTTTCTTCTCGGTGGTTTATGCGGACAATAATATGGTTCGAAGACAGGAGTTATGGAATGAGTTGAGACGGTTTGCCATAATTACTAACTCCGAACCATGGCTGATGGTCGGTGGTTTTAATACCACGCTGCACCCAAATGAGAGTGATGGTGGCTGTTCTCATCGTGATAGAAGGATGGAGGAGTTTGCTGAATGTTTAGAGGATGTGGAGTTGTTTGATCTTCGGTACACGGGAATATTTTACACATGGGCGCAAAAGCCGGTGCATGGAGGTGGCATCCTCTGAAAGTTGGATCGAATTATGATTAATACTTCTTTTCATGATGGCTTTGCGAATGCAACAGCTCAATTCCTTCCGCGTGGGATTTCTGATCATTGTCCTATGATGGCCATTTTTGAAGGTGGTCACTTTAAAGGTAATCATACGTTCCGTTTTGATTATTTCTTGGCCTCCCATCCGGATTTTCTTCAGATTGTCAAAAAGGAGTGGGACAAACATGTGCATGGTTCTTTCGCATTTCGGGTAACCTCGAGGCTGAAAACTCTTAAGCACCCCCTAAGGGCCTTGAGATCCAAATTTGGAAATCTTTCTAAGCGGGTGGCTGATTTGCGTGTGGAGGTGGAGGCGGTTCAAAGGGATGTCGATCTAGATCCCCATAATGTGATTATCAAGGAAGACCTCGCCCATGTTCTTGTTGCTTTCCAAGCGGCGTTACGTGATGAGGAACAGTGCTTTCGGCAACGTGCGAAAGTACGTTGGGTGAAGGAGGGGGATCTCAATACGACGTTTTTCCATAGAGTGGTTAAGGAGAAGAAGAATCGAAGCCTAATCAATTCGGTTTTAGATCTGCATGGTACTATGGTTTATGATGACAAAGTTGGGTACGCCTTTGTTGATCACTTCAGATCCCTACTTGGTGAGAGAGATGGTTCGGTCTCCCCGGAGCTTCCCGAGAATTTGTTTGTTAACAATTTGTC
This sequence comes from Saussurea involucrata, assembly GCA_033807775.1. Classification (NCBI taxonomy): domain Eukaryota; kingdom Viridiplantae; phylum Streptophyta; class Magnoliopsida; order Asterales; family Asteraceae; genus Saussurea; species Saussurea involucrata. The sequence goes on from CM066313.1 coordinate 31,386,468, forward strand.
TATTCAGGATGCTAATTTTATGATTCGGCCTATTACTAAGGAAGAAGTAGAGAGTGCTATGTTCGATATTGGAGATGACAAAGCTCCTGGCTCGGATGGGTTTTCGTCTAAATTCTATAAAGCAGCTTGGGGAATTGTTGGGAATGATGTGGAATTGGCAGTGCAAGATTTTTTCTATCGGGGTCGATTGGCTAGAGAGCTTAACCACACTTCGATATGCTTGATTCCAAAGAAGCCGAATGCCTCCTCTGTCTTGGATTTTCGTCCAATTTCCCGTTGTAATGTGATATATAAATGCATTTCGAAAATCCTTTCATGGCGTTTGAAAGACTGTTTGGACAAGCTTGTGAGCCCGAACCAATCGACATTTATCCCGGGTCATCGTATCACGGATAATATTATGATGGCACATGAGATTATGGCTGGGTATGGCAGGAATGAGGGTCCGCCCCGATGTTCGTTAAAAATCGATATTCAGAAGGCTTATGACTCGGTTGACTGGGGTTTTTTGTCTAATGTTCTTCAGGCGATGGGTTTTCACCCTATTATGTGTCACTGGATTATGGAGGTTGTTTCTACAACTTCGTATTCGATTTTGGTTAATGGTGAATCTTACGGATTTTTTAAAGGGGCTAGGGGAATTCGTCAAGGTTGTCCTCTATCACCTTACATATTTACGCTGGTTATGGAGGCGTTCACTTGCTTATTTCGAAAGAATGTTGAGGAAGATTCGAGCTTTATTTTTCATAAAGGGTGTTCTAGATTGGCTCTAAACCACTTGTGCTTTGCGGATGACCTTTTGGTCTTCTGTAAAGGGGATGTTGGTTCGGTTTTGGTAGTCAAACGGGTTCTTGATGCGTTTGCCAATCTGTCAGGGCTTCGGCCGAGTATGCATAAGTGTTGGTCCCGAAGGCCTATACAAGTTTGTAGAAAGGGGGGGGGGTTGAATACAAACACACAGATTTTACTTTTCTAAATTGTTTATTGATAAATCATTAACAATTTACAGCTTGTTGCGGAAACAAGATTAAGGATAGACCTAAATCTAAACAAGTTGGAACACTAAGGTTTCTTGCACTAAGAGAGACAAGGAAATTACTAATAATAACCTATCTTGAGATAAGAGATTGAACTTGTCCAGATTTAGCAAGTTACTTCAAATGAAGTGGGTTCATCTCTTTATATACTGCATGCATTTAATGCAAGTCAGTATACACTTTACACGTGTCATCAGCTGGTTGGTTGCATGTCATTGACCTTGGTTGACAACCTTAGTAGCTGCATGGATGAACAGTGTAGTATCAGAGTGGTTGTACGATTTCAGACAGTCGGAGGTTCTTTTCTGACATTTCGTACGGAGTCGTGCAAGGGAGTTTAAGACAAAAGTACTTTGTACGGAGGACTTCATGATCAGCTTTCGTTGATTCAGCGATCTATCATTTCATATCAGCGAATGATAGAGTTCAGCGATAGCTGAAGTCTTGTACTTGATACTTCACGTTGATTGGACAAATCTGAGTCTTCGCTGATCCGCATTTGTTCATTAGGAGACTTGTCGCTGGTTCTTGAGCTTGATCTTCGACTTCAGCGTAGAACCTTTGTTGACGTGAAACTTGTCTTCAGGGATCATAAGTAAACAACTAACTTATCAGCGATCATCATAATGACTGAACAGACTCAGAGCATTAATGGTGAACAGTGTTCGCTGAATGTTTGATTTAAAAAGCGAGAGTTCCTATCAGCGGTACTGTAAGATCTTAGTACTTATCGGCGATAGTGAAACACTGATACATATTGATTACTTACAATTTTCACTAAGTATATAAGAGAGGGTCATTATCAAATCACTGAGGGTTTGGATCAACAATCTCCCCCTATTTGATTATGACATAGCAACAAAGAGAATTGCTATAAAATGAAAACATAAGGATAAAAAGAACTCATAAAATATTTGTCCCTTTTACTGTTTTCTGGGATCTTTTCAGTACTGATGGAGTAAAGTACATTCGCTGAAATCTTTCTTTAAAACTTTGAATCGGGATACAAAGAGAAATGAAAAGATTACAAGTACGAGCGAAATAAATTACAAGTACAGAAAAATAACTGATACAATAGAGAAAAGGCGATCATATCAGCTTATAAAGGTTCTTCCTTAATGAGAAGTTCATCAAGGGTCTTTGATGTGGGGATCATCCAGTCAGGGACATCTTCTCCTTGATTCTTTTTCTTCAGAGCTGCTTCGAAAATCAAGGGCTTCAGGTGTCTAGCTTTGATGTTTCGTCTGCCTTCACACCAGTATACGAGATCTCTGAGTTGTTCGATGGGAGCGATGTCTAGCTCAGAGATACGTTGAAAGTGATGATTTCCATAGTAGTCTAAAAAGAATATACTATAGGGATCACTTACAACTGTGCCAGGAATGAATGTTTCTCCAGGAGGTAGAGAGGTGTCAAGCATTGAGAGATCGGCATCAGGGCCAACAATTTCAGCACGAGAGAAACCAATGCCCGTTTCATTCCGAATATGAGGACCTGAATCAGAGGCTTTCTTTTTCTTATCAGGGACTTTTCTTGGTTGAGGAAGAGTAGGAGGAATATCCACAGCAGATGAAAGCAGGTCGATCTGTTTGTTTAAGATCTTCTCGACATGGCTTTTGAACTTTGAGCGCGATCCCTGAATGGCTAATTTTGTTTCTAACCATTCAGAGAGACCAAACTTTTCTAAGGTAGCAGCATAGAAAGTTTGCTTGGTTTCGTCATCTCTGTAGACGTCCACTTCAACAACAGGAACTTCAGCGTACAGTCTTCCTCTGATGTTTGCCTTGACGATTTTGGATGGTCTAGATCGATAGGTCAGCATTTGTTTAGCCCATTCCAAAGTCGTATCAGAGACCTTAGTCTTTTCTCTAACGATCTCTTGAGCATCATCCCATAGCTGACGTTGAACATCAATGGGAACTCTTTTCACCTTGGGGTCTTTTATTGATCGTTGAGTAAGTTTGATGGCGTATTCTCTGTCTTTTTCTTCAGCTTCCTTTCTTTCAGCGAGTAGGCGTTCAGCTCTGAGGTGTTCCTTGTATTCAGCTTTGGAAATTCTGAACTTTGGAGGAACTGAAGGAAGTTGATCACGCCTTAGAATGATTCGCTGATCCTCGAATCGCTTTATTATCTCCTCTCTTCTTTTCTGATCCTCTTCACTTAGCTTTTGCGGAGCTAAAGAAGGTCTGCCTCTGTGCGAGAGTAGCTGTTCTTCTTGTTCATCAGTCTCAGAGATTAAATCTAAGACTGGGATTATTTCTTCAGCAGCAACTGGTATTATTGGTGAAGTCGCAGTTGTGGAGCCTTCAGCGATATCCTCAAACAGGGGAGAGGACTAGCTGAAACACAACGATCTTACGAGTAAGAACTTGGGTAGAATCAGATAGAGAGAATTGGTTCAAGTGTATAGGCTTGGGTAAAGGAACTGATAGTATATGATAGAGGAGGGATGGAGTGAGAGATGATTATCATACCTGACAAACCGGCTTTTCAAGCAAGATCATCAGATTGTCATCTTCAGCGACGCTTTTGCCTTTGCCTTTCTCAGCTCCAGAGGCTGAGGGCTTTGTCTTTGTCCGCTCCCCTGAAGGTTCATTTATCGAGATTCCCTTAAGAGCTTTGACCTTTGGAGCAGGTTTGACGATAAAGAAGTCATCGTCATCTTCATCATCATCATCATCATTCTTTGGAGAAGAAGATGGTTCATCATCAGGGATGTCGACGGCTTCATCATCTTCTGCTTCGGATTCAGTTTTCTCAGCTTCTTCTTCGAGTTGCTCCCCCTCAGATACAGAGACGAGTTTCTCGGTTTCCTCAGGGTTTTCATCTCCCTGAGGTCCATCGGCTGCTTCAGCTTCAATAGTCTTCTCACCCTCTTCAGCAAAGGTGAGGTCTTCGTTCTTCTCTCCCCTGATAGATTCATCATGGGAAAGGTCAGCGCGCTTGGCGAGATCTTCAGCGCTCTTCTCCCCCTCTTTTTCATGATGACTGGGGGAGGAATGGCTAGATTCAGCAGCGTTGGTAGGTTCTCTGTCTTCTTGGCCAGAGAGACCTACACAAGCTTCAATCTTTGCTAATCTGTCTTCAAGGCCAGAAATAGCAGGATAGATCTTCCCGAGCTCAATGCGATCTGTTGCTGTAAAATGTTCAGGTTCAGGGACAGGGACAGGGGCAGGAGTAGGAGTATTCGCCTTGTGCAGCAGCTGTTCGATCATAGTCTTCATCAAACCAACGCCAGTCTTTACAGAGCTTAAGTCAGTCATCAGAGTGTTGACATTTGTCTTCACAGCAGACATATCTCCCTCTAGTGTTCCAACCGATGTCTTCAGCGTTGAAACCTCGCTGGACATGGATGAAACTGAACATTTGAGAGAGGTGTAGTCTGTGTAGATATCAGCGAGCACCTTGGCGAAGTCGCTGAGAGTGTTATCAAGTTGCTTCATGTCATCTGTGGAAGCCTTTTTCTCCACCACCGTTGTCAGCTTGTTCAGATTCTCTCCAGCGTTTGTTACAGCTGTAGAGTTATTGGAGAGAGTAGTGGTGAGACCTGTCAGCTTTGTCTCCACGGACTTCAGAGAGGCGTTGATATCTCCCAAATTAGGACCTGTAACATATAAAAACTTGTGAACAGAGGAAAGCTCAGAAGTTTGGGGTTTAGTCACAGAGTTTATGGGTTGTTGTTTACCTGCAGGAGGATTTGTGAATTCATCGAAATCACGGGTTCCTGAGAAAAGTTCCATGTCATCTTCAAAAGTGCCCATGGATTGTTCTGCATGTCCTGTCTTCATCATTCCTGGAGAATCAGCTTTATGTTCCGAGGAAATGATGGAAGCTCCAGTTAGATCTGGAGTAGAGACCAAATGAGTGGAGGGAGGAGCGAAGGATAAGAGTGCGGGTTGGGTTATGAGTTCAACGTTGGATTCGCTGATAATCACTTCATCAGTCTTTTGAGAGACTGAAGGAGGTTGGGTCTGTTCCAAGTTTGTAACGTCAGCGTTTAGAGACGCTGAAGTTGGGATAAAAGGGATGGCTTGTTCAGGTGTGGCAGAGCGTACCACTGAACGTTCCTTCAGCTCTGCAGAAAGAGCTGAGGAGTCTTCAGCATGAGATTGTTGGGGTTGCTCCTTTGTTTTCTTGATCCTTTTAGAATCAAGTGGGGTAGATGAATGTTTCCTTTTCTTAGCAGGAGAGGATTTTGTGACCAGGGAATCAGCGATAGGTATTGTCGCTGAAGGAGCCACAGAAGTAGAAGAAGAAGGGTTGAGAAGAGTTAAGAGGGTAGAAAGACGTACCTCATTTTCAACAGGTTTGAAGTCGAGTACCTTAGGGCCAATCTGAGAGAGTTTTAGATCGCCCTCTTGCGGGTAGCTGTCCTTCAGGCCATATTGAAAGATAGCGTTGATGAATCGGGGGTAGGGAACCCAAACAAGCCTGTCAGCGGCAGAGTCTACTCTTTGCAGCAAGTCATCATAGATGAGAGATGCCCAGTCAATGTGTAGACCTTTCAGCAGAGCGTATCCCATAGCTTGCTGAGGTTGAGCGGCTTGATCAGAAGAGTCGGTCTTGGCAGTCATGCAGCTGATAAGGTGAGCGAAGATGAAGTTCATCTCGCTGGGCATTTTCGATTTATTCAGCAGTGTTAGTTTCTTCTCAGGCTTCTTGTCTCTGCCCATTTCCCATACATAGCCCATTGCATCAAAAAATGCAATAAGAGCTTCTTTGTCAGCGATCTTCTTATGGTCAGGGAAAGGAACAAAAGGTTTTTCCTTTGTAGCGATGGGAAAGTTCAGAGCTTTGCGAATGATGGCGGGTGTGATCTTTATCGTGCCATATTCAGTATCGCAGAGGATACAATCAACTGTTTTGGAGGGATCTTTGGCGGATGGTAGCTTAGAGTGTCTGGCAGAGTACCAGAACTGAGATAGTAGCAGCTGACTTGCAGGAGGTGAAATGGTCAGGGCTGTTGAAATGCAGCAATTTTTCAGGAAATTCACAGCATCTGTCAGATGTGTGACTTGCTTTCGAGGAGGAAACTCGAGAAGCGCAGAAAGGTTGTTTATCTTAGTCCAGTCTAGTTGATCAAGTTTGAACTTAACCTGAGGAGCCTTGATGATTTCCATTTCCTTAGAGTCAGTAGAGAAGTTCTCAGGGGTAGTAGGAATGTTAGATGTTTCCATTTCCTGTATTATCAGTTAAACCAAAGATTAACAAATAAGAATAATCTTAATGTGGAAAGATTTTCCATTAAGATGTTTCGAATTTTATCCATTTCATTCAGACACAAAGTCTTAATGAAGATTAGGGTTTTTCTTGATTTTTGAAACGAAATGTAAAACCCATTTTCTTGTTTTCCAGTTTTCTATTAAGAAATAGATTCTGGAAACGAATGAAGAACAAGTTTAAGATTTTGCATTTAAACTTGAAGAACAACCATGAAATGGTTGTGTTCATAAAACCACGAAAGAAAATGATTTCATTTTACAAAGTTCTTTTGTTTGATCTTGTTAAAACAATGAGAAGATCGGAAACAAGTTATACGCATTCGGTAAATAAATAAGAACATATTAACCTTGATGTTTGATGAAGAAGATGATGAACAGTTCTTGAAGTTTTTGAAATCACAAATGCAACAGTGAATTCTTTCTTGCGGAGGAAGATTGATCGCGTAAAAGAAAAATATAAACAGAGAATTTGTTTATATAGAGATTTTAGAAAGAGAAAATCTTGAGCGGGAAAAGATTTTCATCATGACACGGACACGTGTTTGCATTTGATTGGAAGTTTGAACGAGACGTGCAAACGTGTGTCAGGAAGAGAAAACGTGTCGGGGTTTTATCCGTTGTAATGACGTCACAACTGTCCTTTCATATTCTTGGTTGTCTCTGAGGTTTTGATAAAAAAACTCAGAGATACTTTTGAAAACATGAAGCACTGAATGAAAATATTCAGTGAAGGTTTTAAGAAATTTCAAAAATATCGTTGTTAAGGAAGAGATATTCAGCGATGCATTTTGTTTTGAAATCTTGCATTTTCATGCGATTGTCAGAGAGAGTAAACATACCTTGATATCAGTGAATCAAGTTTATTCAGAGATAAGATGATAGAATAGGTTATACAAGTTGATTTTATCCTTTTGCTGATCAACGTGAACCGCTGAAGATTTTATCCTTCAAAGTTCAGCATTCCAAGCTCGCTGATGAGAAAGTTGAATCTTGTCTCATCAAGAGGTTTGGTAAATAAGTCAGCTAACTGATAATCAGTTGGGATAAAATGAAGTTCTATATCACCATTCATCACATGATCTCTGATAAAATGATATCTGATTTCTATATGTTTGGTCTTTGAATGTAGTACTGGATTGTTTGCTATAGCGGTGGCACTTGTGCTGTCGCAATAGATTGGAATTTTGTAGAGCTGAAGATCATAGTCTAGTAGCTGATTTCTCATCCACAAGACTTGAGAACAACAGCTTCTAGCGGCTACATATTTAGATTCAGCTGTGGAAGTGGACACTGAATTTTGCTTTTTACTTGTCCAACTTACCAGCTTTCCTCCCAGGAGCTAACATCCTCCCGTGGTGCTTTTCCTATCCATTTTGCAACCTGCAAAATCACTATCTGAATAGGCGGTTAGATCAAATCCTGAATCTTTGGGATACCAAAGACCTAGATTCGCTGTACCCTTAAGATATCGAAAGATTCGCTTTACAGCTTTCATATGAGATATCTTAGGTTCAGCTTGATATCGTGCACACAAGCATGTTGCAAACATAATATCGGGTCGGCTAGCTGTAAGATACAATAGTGAGCCGATCATCCCACGGTACAGCGTGACATTGACAGGAACACCCTTAGTGTCCTTATCAAGTGTCAGCGGTGGTGCCATAGGGGTTTTCATAGCTGAACTTTCAGTTAAGTCGAATTTCTTCAGCATATCTTTAACATACTTTCCCTGATTAATGAACGTTCCTTTCTCAGTTTGCTTAATCTGAAGACCAAGGAAATATGTTAGTTCACCCATCATGCTCATTTTATACTCATCTTTCATTCTATCAGCGAAACGAGTACAAAGCTCAGGGTTAGTAGAACCAAATATAATGCCATCAACATATATTTGAACTAAAATGATATGACCTTTCACTTTTCTAAAAAATAGAGTTTTGTCAATCTTACCTCGCTCAAATTTTTCAATATGGAGATAAGTAGAAAGAGTGTCATACCATGCACGAGGAGCTTGCTTCAAGCCATAAAGTGCCTTATCCAGTTTATAAACATAACCTGGACGCTTAGAATCTGAGAATCCTGGAGGTTGTTCCACATACACTTCTTCATTCAGCTTTCCATTCAGAAACGCTGACTTAACATCCATCTGATGTACTTTGAAGTTTTTGTGTACAGCATATGCTAAGAATAGACGAATAGATTCAAGTCTTGCTACAGGAGCAAATGTTTCGTCATAATCTATACCTTCCTCTTGTCTGTATCCCTGAGCAACAATTCGAGCTTTCTTGCGGGTTACAGTACCATGTTCGTCCAACTTATTTCGATAGACCCATTTAGTGCCTATTACTGTTTTATCAGTTGGTCTCCGAACAAGTTTCCAAACTTTGTTTCTTTCGAATTCAGTCAGCTCTTCTTGCATGGCGCTGACCCAGTTTGGATCTTTGAGGGCATCATCTACTTTCTTTGGTTCAGTTAGTGAAATAAAATTTACAAATAAACAAATATTACCTGCACTTCGTCGAGTCTGAATCCCAGCGTTTGGATCACCAAGAATTTGATCAATTGGGTGATTTATAGTCCATCGCTGAGCCGGAGCGTGAGACGCTGACTCAACTTGAACTTGAGTAGCTGAAGATGAAGCTTCAGCGATGTCAGGAGTATCAGCCAAGAGAGGAATGGATGCAGTTGTCATTATATTCACTGATTGCTGAGAAGTAGATGGAATGTCTGAGACATTTGGTTCAGCGTTAGGTATAGTGTTTATAGGAACAGCTGAGACACAAGAAGTTTCAGCTTCACTGTTCTGCATATTTGGAATGATAGGACTATCATCTTCTACTGGATGAGCATGAGTAGTGGGAATATCTTCTGAATCACCAAGATGAGAAAACATCCATTGATTCAGTTCTTCAGTATCAGCGGACGGTTTAGAGTTCGCTGAACGGGATTCGTCAAACGTGACGTGAATAGTTTCTTCTACAGTTTGTCTTCTATGATTGAAGACTCTGAAGGCTTTGGAAACTGAGGAGTATCCAAGAAAGATTCCATCATCAGCCTTAGGATCAAACTTTCCAAGAGCATCTCTATTGTTCAGTATAAAACACTGACATCCAAAGATGTGAAGAAAGCTAATCGAAGGCTTTCTCCCATGAAAGAGTTCATATGCTGTCTTTTGAATCTTTTAACTATCAGCGACCTGTTTTGCGTAAAACAAGCAGTGTTGACAGCTTCTGCCCAAAACTGAGTAGGCAGGTGAGAATCGCTGAGCATTGAACGTGCAGCTTCAATAATTGTTCTATTTCTTCTTTCAGCGACTCCATTTTGTTGCGGTGTTCTCACTGAAGAAAAGTTGTGAGAAATACCCTTACTCTCAAGGAAGGAATCAAGAGAACTGTTTTTGAATTCAGTCCCATGATCACTCCTTATTGAGCGAACGGTAAGATTGTTCAGGGTTTCCATCTTCCGAACAAAATTGATGAGTTCTTCAGGGGTGTCACTCTTAGAACGGAGAAACATTACCCAAGTGAAGCGAGAGAATTCATCAACTATGACCAGCGTATATTTCTTTCCAGCGATGGATTGTTTGTTAACAGGGCCAAACAAATCCATATGGAGTAGTTGTAGAGGAGATGACACTGAAGAAACTTGCTTTGGTCTGCTTCCCTTTTTCACACGCTGAACATAACGACTCTTTGGCGTATGAATGCTGAGGTAGACCAGTGACTAACTCTTTTGAAGAAAGAGTGTTCAGTGTCTTGAAATTTAGATGAGATAGCCTCTTATGCCATAGCCAGTTGACATCAGATGAGGCCTTTGAGAAGAAACAGGAGTTCTCAGTGGTTGTTGAGTCCATGTTTATTACATAAACATTTTCCAAACGATAACCGCTGAGAGCTATCTTCTCCTTTTTGTCAGAGACAAAGCATGATTCCTTAGTAAAGATTACTTTGTTATCCATGTCGCAAAGCTGACTGATGCTTAGAAGAATATGCTTCAGCCCTTCAACATATGCGACTCTTCTGAAGGAAGTTGTACCATTTGAAAGTACACCATACCCTCGGGTATGTCCTTTTCCATTTCCACCGAAAGTCACAGAGGGACCCTTCTCTTCTTTGTATTCAGCGAGCAGGCTTTTCTTTCCAGTCATGTGTCTAGAGCATCCGCTATCAAGATACCAGATACCCTTCTTAACCTGCAATACAAAAGAAGATTAGTTTTTCTTGGGTACCCACTTAACCATGTATACACGTTTGTCAGTGGAAGTAGTTGGAATGGAAGGTTCAGCAGTCTTCGCAGCATTTGAAGATTCAGCTTTGTCTTTCTTCACTTTGGTTAATTTCTTAACCTCAGTGGTAGAATTTACCTTGACCTGATTTGCACCAGGGTTGGTCTTCTTTGCCTTGGGGGCAATCTTCACCTTAGCTATCTTTTCAGCTTTGGTGGTTGTGGGGCACTTACTAGCAATATGATCGGTAAGTCCACAGTGATAACATTTCTTATATCTAAAAGTAGTTCTAGGATCATTTGAATGCTGAGCTTTTAATTTCAAATTAGAAGTGCCAGCACCAAGTAAACTATTGGCTTTAGAAATGGGACGAACATTCAGTTCTTCAGATTTCTTACCAAGGACATCCAATCTGAGTCTAGGAGTAGATCGCTGAATAAATCCAGATATCTGCTTCCTTGATCCAGAGGGATGAGCCACTGAAGCTTTAGAAGCATTCAGTTTTGGTACTAAGGTACCCTTCTGAGGATTCTGGTAAATAACAATTCCTTTACCTTTGTCTTTACAGACAGAGGTAGGTTTTGAATAAACCATTTTCTCCTTGCCTTTTGAGGAGGTAGGAGTTTCCTCAGGGATTGGTGTAACGGACGAGGAGCACTGAGAAGATGAAGTATCAGCGACTGAGGATACGAACGTTCCAAATTTAAGCATTGAACGCTCAGTGGTTGGTTTTGGAGTTTCATATTTGTAACCCAAACCACGTTTATCACTCAGGGGAATCTGAGACTTTATTATCTCAGTGATCTTTGTTGAAGAATTACACCATCCTTCAACAGTAGCTTTTTCAGCCTTTAATGCAGCGATAGCTTCTGCTCGTTCGATTTTGACTATCTGATTTAAATATACTTGATCTTTAAAATCTTCTTCAATTTTAGAAAGCTTTTCTATTTGAAGGTGGCAGTTTTTAAGCTTTTTAGCGAGATCAAGATTTTGGTTTTCGACCACAGTTTTGCCGTTCATGGCTTCGTATAAACTTCTAGTCAAGAGATCGATCTTACGGAGACTATCAGCTTCATCAATATTTGCAATATTGGTAAGGAAAGAAGGTGATACCTGAATAGCAGATGTTGAAATGGAGGGAATGCCTGAACTTTCTTCCTCTTCTTCAATCTTGGCCATAAGACATAGATTTGCTTCATCATCTTCAGAGTCAGATGATGATGCTTCTTCATCAGAAGCAGCCCAATCATAGTCAGCCATCAGGCCTTTATTCTTCTTCTTAAAGCTTTTCAGCTTTGCATATTTTTCTTTCAGCTTTGAATATTTGTCATCTTTACTTCTAGGAGCAAAGGGTTTCTTTGTAAAAGCTGAGGGTCTAGAAACTTTCTTTGACCTGCACTCGTTAGCGAAATGTCCTGTCTTTTCGCAGTTAAAACAAGTAGCAGTAGCCTTATCAACAAAAGCTGATGGTCTAGGCTTGTCAGTTATGGAAAGAGGTTTGTTCTTTCTAAACATTTTCTTTTTGGCAAATCTCCTGAACTTCTTAGTTAGGAGAGCCAAAGATTCATCATTATCTGAATAATCAGAATCTGATGACCTTTCAGAGTTACTCTCTAACTCAGTGATAGTGACCGAGGGTCGCTGAGTAGAAGGTTCCTCTGAGATTAAAGCAACAGGGGTGATTTTGGAATCTTTAACAAGATTCTTCTTAAGATGGCTTGATTGCTCATGATTCAGCAATGTGCCATATAAGGTAGAAAGGGTCATTGATTTTAGATCCTTTGATAGCTTGAGACACATAGCATAATTGTCCCAGCTTTCAGGTAAACATTCTAGAAACTTTGTCAGCACTTCAAAGTTAGAATATTCCTTACCAACAGTTTTCAGATCTATAATTAAACAATTAAAACGTTGGTGAACTTCAGAGAGAGTTTCATTCTTACTAGAAATGAAGCTTTCGTATTGTCTTACCAGGTTGATCTTTCTTGAGTCCTGGACTTCAGACGTTCCTTCATACTGAACACATATTGTGTCCCACATGGCTTTTGATGTTTTCAGATTCATGACGAAATGGTAGACTTCGTCAGGAAGAGCCATGGATAGTATGGATCTGGCTTTTGTATCTATAGCCACTTTCTTCTTATCTTCGTCAGTCCATTGAAGGATTTCCTTAGGTACCAGCCTTTCTGGAATAGCAGGTCTATTCTCAGCGCCTGGAACTGCAGCATCAATTCTTACAGGGATGAATGGACCATTCTCGAGATAGTAAGGCATAGTAGGGTCTACACCTTCTAAGAAGAGTGTCATCCTATTTTTCCACAAGTTGAAGTTATCTCTGGAAAATCTAGGGGGTTTAGCAAGAGAACCATTGTCTATATAATTTGTGTTTGTGTTGGTGGCCATTTTCAGATAATAGCAAGGAAGAGAAATATCTTAGATTAGATCTTGTTTATGAGATTAAACAAAACTTCTCTGATACCACTTGTTGGTCCTGAAGGCCTATACAAGTTTGTAGAAAGGGGGGGGGTTGAATACAAACACACAGATTTTACTTTTCTAAATTGTTTATTGATAAATCATTAACAATTTACAGCTTGTTGCGGAAACAAGATTAAGGATAGACCTAAATCTAAACAAGTTGGAACACTAAGGTTTCTTGCACTAAGAGAGACAAGGAAATTACTAATAATAACCTATCTTGAGATAAGAGATTGAACTTGTCCAGAGTTAGCAAGTTACTTCAAATGAAGTGGGTTCATCTCTTTATATACTGCATGCATTTAATGCAAGTCAGTATACACTTTACACGTGTCATCAGCTGGTTGGTTGCATGTCATTGACCTTGGTTGACAACCTTAGTAGCTGCATGGATGAACAGTGTAGTATCAGAGTGGTTGTACGATTTCAGACAGTCAGAGGTTCTTTTCTGACATTTCGTACGGAGTCGTGCATGGGAGTTTAAGACAAAAGTACTTTGTACGGAGGACTTCATGATCAGCTTTCGTTGATTCAGCGATCTATCATTTCATATCAGCGAATGATAGAGTTCAGCGATAGCTGAAGTCTTGTACTTGATACTTCACGTTGATTGGACAAATCTGAGTCTTCGCTGATCCGCATCAGTTCATTAGGAGACTTGTCGCTGGTTCTTGAGCTTGATCTTCGACTTCAGCGTAGAACCTTTGTTGACGTGAAACTTGTCTTCAGGGATCATAAGTAAACAACTAACTTATCAGCGATCATCATAATGACTGAACAGACTCAGAGCGTTAATGGTGAACAGTGTTCGCTGAATGTTTGATTTAAAAAGCGAGAGTTCCTATCAGCGGTACTGTAAGATCTTAGTACTTATCAGCGATAGTGAAACACTGATACATATTGATTACTTACAATTTTCACTAAGTATATAAGAGAGGGTCATTATCAAATCACTGAGGGTTTGGATCAACAATAAGAGCTCTATTTACATTTCCAATGTGGATTCGGATACTTTGAGTGGTATTACTTCGGTTTTGCCTTTCCAAATTGGAGTTCTTCCGTTTTGGTACTTGGGTATTCCTTTATCTTCTAAGAAACTTGCTACGTCTGATTTTAATGGTCTCCTTGCTAAGGTACGTGCTCGCATCTTAAATTGGAAATCTAAATTCCTTTCGTTTGGTGGTCGAGTTCAATTAATCAAGTCTGTCTTGGAGTCTTTGCAACTTTATTGGATGACGATTTTTACTATTCCGGCCTCGATTGTGCATGAATTAGAGAGGCTTTTTCGTAATTTTCTTTGGTCTCAAGGAGAATCGTCAAGGGGCCGGGCTAAGGTGGCCTGGGAGGATGTTTGCCAACCGAAGGAGGCGGGAGGTTTGGGCATCAAACGTATCTCAATGTGAAATCGAGCTTTATTGGTTCCCCATATTTGGGATATTCTCAAAAAACGTAAGTCTATTTGGGTTTTGTGGGTTTATCATTATCGTTTGTGGGATGTTCACTTTTGGAATGTTCCTATCCAAACGACATCCACGTGGCTATGGAAACAGCTTCTTGGTTTGCGGGATTAGGTCCGATCGTCTTTTGTGCATGTGATTGGTAATAGCTTGTTAACTAATGCTTGGGAGGATAAATGGCTCGACTTGGGTCATCTTTCAGGTAAGATATCATATAGGATCCTTCTTGAGGGTGGTCTCTCCAAGCATACCACCGTTGCTGAGTTGATTGACACTTTGGATAATGTTTGGCCGAATGCTTGGATCTCTCGGTGTACTGCTCTTGCTTCTTATCAGGTCCCCGTGCTTTATCCAATTGTGCAAGATCGTGTTATGTGGAAAACTACTCGTACTAATCTCACACAGTTCACGGTCTCAGAAGTGTGGCGGACGTTGCTTGGAGTCTATGAAAAGGTGGCTTGGTATAAATTTTGTTGGTTTACTAACAATATACCAAAACACTCGTTTTGCTTATGGCTTGCTATTCGTAAGCGGCTTTCTACTCAAGATAGATTGGCGAGGTGGAGGCAAGGTGGAGAACCGATGGTCTGTTCGTTATGTAGTGCATGCATGGATAGTCATGATCATCTTTTTTTCGAGTGTTCATATTCTTCTCAGGTATGGTCGAGACTCAAGGGGGATGTGGGTAACAACTTGAAGGATCGCTGGGATCTCATCTTAGAAGATATGGTGATTGGGAGATGGAAACCGGGTATCATTAAAACTCGGCTCACTTTTGCGGCAATTGTGTACTATATTTGGAGGGAACGTAATGCAAGGCTTTTTTCGGATAATAAGAAGAACCCGGATCAGCTTGTGAATGACATACAACAGATGGTCAATATGAAGATGTTGACCGCGAGGGGGAATATGGCGAGAGGGGATGGTGCGCGAAGATTTCAAACCGTGAACGTTTCTTGATGATGTCTATTGCTGTTGGTTGGCAACTTTTGGTGATTTGGGAGCTGCGTAATTTATTTTACATGTTGATTAGCTCTATTAGTCTTTGTTTGTTTTGGTTGTTAGTCTTTTGGTTTATTTTGCGTTGTAATATCGTTTATTTCTTAGTGATGCCCTCTCCTTCATATTGGGTCTGTCCTTTATGGTGGGAGTGGCTCTTTGTTTGGAGGGAGTCCCTCGCCGTTTAGGTGTATTTTTCTTTTTTTGTTAATATATTGCCAGGAGTGCCGCCTCCTTTCCAAAAAAAAAAAAAAAAATTCCCCCATCATACTTATTTGAAAACGGCTTTTCATAACGTTTTCAAAATCAACACACATCTTGGGATTCGTAGAACCGAAAATAATATCATCAACATAGATTTGTACTAAAATCATATCATCACCTTCCTTTTTAAGAAAAAGAGTTGTGTCAATAGTACCTTTGGTGAAACCGGAATCAAGTAGGTGTATTTTCAAAGTTTCATACCATGCTCTTGGAGCTTATTTGAGTCCATAGAGTGCTTTGTCCAAGACATAGACATGGTTTGGAAACTTTGGATCCACAAAGCCTTCGGGCTGACTCACATAAACCTCTTCATGAAGAACCCCGTTGAGGAATGCAGATTTTACATCCATCTGGAATACCTTCAGGTTCTTGTGAGCCGCGTATGCGAGAAATATCCGAATTGCTTCGATCCTTGCTACTGGTGCATAGGTTTCATCATAGTCTATACCTTCTTGTTGATTGTAACCCCTTGCGACCAGGTGAGCTTTATTTCTGACAATAATACCAGCTTCATCCTTCTTATTCCTAAAGACCCATTTGGTTCCGATTATGGTCTTATCCTTAGGACGCTTCACCAAACGCCATACTTCATTGCGCTTGAATTCATTCAACTCTTCTTGCATCGCATTAATCCAATTTGGTTCCGATTATGGTCTTATCCTCAGAAAGTTTACATACAAACACTCATTTGATGTAGCAAATCTAGTCTTCACACCATCTTTGATATCACCATTTATGTTTGCGGGAGGATGCGCCTTTGTCCATTTCAACGTACTTGGGAGAGTTTGTACATCAACTTGAGTATTGGAATCATGGTTTTCATCTAAAACAACAAGTATTACTTCACTTGATTCTGTTGAAGGTATCGTAGTTGGTACCGGTGATTCAACTCCGGGTGCTTGAGGTTGAGGCGTAGAATCATTTGATGTAGTTTCAGAAACTGGATCATTGCTTTGAATCACTTGTTCAGAAACTGTAACTGGTGTAGATTCAGTTTGATTTACGTCTGTGGCACCTGATGTTGTAGCACCAACCTCTTCAGAAGGACCAGACATATCAGCACTTGTCTGTCGTGTGATTGCATTTATGGACGTAGATGGTGGTTCCATATCTGCACAAATGTCCATAAAGGCATCAAAAAAAATTAAATCAATATCAGAATTATTAGTTTTATCTAAAACATAATTAATTGACTGTTGTAGCTCAGGTTCTGCTCCTTGTTGAGTAGAAACTTCCAGTTGAAGTCCGAGTCCTGAACTACTTTGTCCAGGAGTCAAAATTACATGTTCATCAAAGGTTACATTGATGATTTCAATGGCAGATTTCGTTCTTTTGAGGTAGATCCGATATGCCTTAGAAGTCCAGGAATATCCAATTAAGACACCTTCGTCAGCCTTTGTTTGAAACTTTGTTAATGTTTGTCTATCTTTCAGCACAAAACACCTGCATCCAAACACACGGAAAAAATTATATTAGGCTTTCGATTATTAATAATTTCATATGCAGTTTTATTCAAACGCTTGTTAATTATAGTCCTGGTTTGAGTGAAACAAGCCATTGAAACCGCTTCAGCCCTATTAGGACTAAAAGTCCTATAAAATAGAAAGTGATATAAAGAAAAGAATTGTTTTCTTTATTTGTTTGTAAAAGCCTTTTATGCTAAATGGGCTTAGATTAGAGGTTATGGGCCATGGACTTTAGGGACTAAGCCCTTGGTATTTAATGTTTTGTTTAGAGGAAATTAGGGTGGCTGTATTAAACTAATCAGTCGTGCGCTTCATTGTTTTGAGAGAGAGTATTTCATTCCTATATTGTAACTCTCTATAATCATTCAATAAACGATAATTGTTCGATTCATTGTTTTTTTTTGGAGGAAAATCCAGGCACATTATATAAAAAGAAGCGGAATACAAGAGTTAAGGCCAAACAGCCAAAAATCCAACAAAGCCACAAATGGCCCTAAAAACAAACCACAAAACACACAACCAAAAGAAACACAGCGTAACAGACAAGTAACTCAAGCAAAACCAAATACACCGCGAATCCAAGCAAAGCCAAGCACAAATCCAAGCAAAAACACGATCAAGCATCTTCATTCCAAGCAATTGTCGCCCCCTTTTTAAACTTCCAAGCCATCCGCATAAGCACCACATCTCGGATTTCTTTACGGATCTGCACATTCGTACGACTTTGAGACGAAAAAATCCTTCGGTTCCTTTCCTGACAAATATAATAAACTGATGCTGATATTGCAAGCCTTTGAACCATGCCTCGAGGGTTAGCCAATAATGGGATAATCGTATTCCATAAATCTGGGAGCACCATGTTGAACTCTTCCTTTACGCCTTGCCAAACTTCCTTCGTGAACGGACAAGAGAAGAATAAGTGATTATGAGAATCCATGCAACCTACACAAAAAACACAAAGGGGATCGGGAGGATCATGTTTCCAAGATGCAATTCTATCTTGAGTTGGAAGCCTCTTTTGACATGCCAACCAAATACAAAAGGCATGTTTAGGAATATACGCACGAAACCACACTCCTTGACACCAATCTTTCACCGGTAAATCACCCAAAATAGAGCACCAAGCCTCCTTGACCGTAAAAGGAATAAGCTCCTGTCGAG